>MU793591.1:0-23151 GCA_027886325.1 Lentinula aff. detonsa | reverse complement strand
TAGGGCAGCGGTTAAGCCCTCTGATGAGCTCCTTCGCAAGAGCGAAACTTGCTACAAAGTCCCTACCTTTCGGGTTCAAACCCCCAAGCTGTCAAACTAGTCCTAAAGACCAAGAGGTCAAGATGGTGCACTAGGCTGCGGGGATGAAAGTACGGCGCCGAGACAATCAAATACAAATATAAACAGTGCGCGAGAAACCCTGAGAAACCCTGACGATCTGATTGGTACTTATGATTTGTAGAAAAGCAACGAGTATCTTGCGTAATCTCTGATAAGATAAGATTTTTGATATCTACGAGTCTGACTACGGGAGACTATATGATTTGTATCCCGCTATTATTGATGAACGGGTAATATAATCGCTTTTTTCCCATTTCCTTCCACCGCTTTCATTTTCGAGTTTCCTACCTTTCCTAATTTTGCGACGCCCTGGCCATGAGCAATGACCTAGATGACCCCCGCGCAATAGCCTCTCAGTTGTACTTTGACCTTCTTTTGCAAAGACCAGATCGAACGACTTACTCATTTTTCATCCTCTAGACTGCTGCACACCTACCTCCACATGCTAGGCATCTGTAGTCATCGTTCCGAGTTCCCGTTATTTGATGCAATATCAAAATTCTTACTTTTCTTCTGTCAGCTATCTTGTATTGGGATCATGCCTTGACATTGAGTAAAGGTTTCGATTTTGAAGAGTTGTGATCGTGAATCTCACTTCGGGCTGTAGAGTATGAAGTACATCATCTATGGAAAGGCCCAAAAACTTGGAGTTCTCACTGGTTCTTTCTGAACCGATATTTTGCATTCTTTGCAAATTTCACCGTCACCATCTTCGAGTTTTTCAATCTACCTCCACTAGTAAGGTCCATTCGTTGCATAAACCTGCCAATCATGATATAACCTGAACTTTACAGAGGTTTGTTCAATGTCATATATACCCTGTATGACGTATCCACTCAATCTCAGCCAATTTCAAACTAGTTGCAAGAGATATGGTGTGTATCGGCAATTGGTGCTCTTCATTCAACAAGTCATCGTCTGTGGTATGCACCCCGAGTCGACCACTTCAGTTTATTGCTAACATCAAAACTCGACATGCAGTCCTTCTGACAATGCGAATCTACGCCTTGTACGGGCGTAGTATCAGGATCTTGAGTTATATGCTAGGAAGCGCAGTGATTCTTGCCGTAGTGGCTGCGGTGGGAGAGTCTCAGGTTGAACTAGCATAAGACTAATTGTGCTTGCCTTCACAGTGGTCTCTGTTCGGACAAAAGGGTACTACAGCAAACTCCGGTTGTCATATAGGCATTGACTTCATCACGTAGGCTACTTCATTAGTATGAAAAAAGACTGACCTAATCCTCGCATTCGAAAGATCCGTACGTGAGTAAATACTAAATCCACTGTCCGATATAATCAATTACAGCATCATCCTAATGATAAATTCCCTTTGTAGATTTAGCCTCTGCTTGGGAGGCACTATTTTGTTACGATACCATACTCTTCGGATTCACATTATACCAAACTCATAAATCCCGACATACCATGGGGATGTCTCTCCACATTCCTCTTGTTTCTTTGATGCTTCGAGATGGTAAATCTCTAGAACTCTCTTGCTGAACACGACGAACTCATTTGGTTTGGTGCATAGGCGCTATATATTTTGCGTGAGTATCTAGCTAGACCTACTAGCTTTACACGGGATCGTATTCTAACATGAGGGTGCCCATTTAGGGTTATGGCCCTTGCGAACTTGTCAAACATATTGACATTTTATGTACGTATCGCTTCTTTCTGATTGCTATCTCGATGACAGAAACTGTTTCAGCTCGCAGCCGTAAGTTCTGAGTACTTGGAGAGATGTCGTCTGATAATGCAATCGTTACAGCCATTTCTACGCGGGAGCCTATCGACGTTTGCCAGCTGCATCTCCGTCACAATGATGTCTCGCCTTATGCTCAATCTGCATGGTTCTGCTCGGACAGGAATTTTTTCGACTCTGCCTACGTTTCCGAGTCGCTTTGATGGTGATTCGAATAGTGTAGAACTTGATACGTTAAGGACAGAGGATTTTCTCTCTGGACGGACTCCAACGTATACGTCAAATAATCCCACTACGCTACAATCGTCGGCTCACTTATGAAGTCTGTTGTATCGACCGCCACAATAATGATCAATCAAAAAAGTTAGTAGAGGGGGTTCATGGTTTCAGAATTTCGGTCATCGCTCCACCTGAAAATTATCATCGGGGGCTCAAGTTATATATATCGATACCAGCACTGGTATTCAGGAAAGAGCTTCCTTTTCGTCTGATGTAGAATGGAGATAACTCATGCCACCGCTTTTATCCAGCGATGTCGAACTCACAAATTCCGTGCTTATGGATTTTTTCATCCATCGCTGAGGAACATGTAGTTCGTGCCTTTTTGGAAAGATGGCTCAATTTTTCGAGTCCTACGTTTTTAAATCTGGGAGGCCTCCGTTATAATCACACCTCACTTTACAAGTATCTGAAAGCTTCGTTGGTAAGTCTCCGAACATAGCATCGCCGCGTCGGTGGTCCTTGCTACCTTCACCTCCTGATATATGTAAGCTCTTTCATGATGCTCCGAGTCTTTCGTAGATCTTTTGAGTCTCTGCGTCTTCTTGACCCTTCCCATTTCCTATCGAGGCTTCTCCTCATACAGTCGTCCGATTACTTTTGGATAATGGTATGATAACATACTCAAAGTCCTTCTTCAATATTGAAATATTGAAGGCATTTTGGTGAGAACGTGGATAGCACTTTTTTTAGACCGTCGTTGAAATGAGCTGGGATAGCTTCAACCCAACATAAGACGAAAGGCTGCCTTATGCCATGCGGTGGCTCTCCTTGTATATAATCTACTATATATTACATACCGGGGGACTCTGTGTTGTTGCCTGACCCACTTGGAAACACGCACATACACTTTATATAACTCTGAGCTCTCTAGTGATTTGCCGGCGCATCATTGACTTTTGAACGGCCTGAATATTGGTATCGTCTCTATGGGTGTTCTTTGGATCTGTAGAGCGTAGGTCCATTTCAAGGAGCTAAAAATGAGCAGGGCAGTCAGTGCTTGTGCCCATTTCCTATGTATCCAGCTCTCGCATTCAAATCTCACACGATATGAGATTGGATCCCTTCCTCCACTATATTTTCGACATATCATCCGTGAAGCAATGTGGGGCATGTTACACGTATCAAATAAGAAAGTACAGGGGGACCTGATTTTGCATTGTGATCATTCTTGAGGCCTGGGCAGAAGGACGTGAGGTAGGTCTGAACGATCTTCTTGAGAATAAGACGAACACGAGACGTAGCTACGTCATCTGTGTATCACCTAGCCTGGCTGGCCGTCTGTAGTTCACAAAAAAAAGAGTAAACTCGTTTGTGAATAAAGCCTGGTACCGAGGATGCGTAGAACCTCCATGCTCCCCACTTTTAAACTCCGACCGAGTGCCGAAATTCTGCATAGCTGTAACATGTGTAATAGTGATGACGTAGCTCATTTGTATACAGTGATAATCGATAACCTGCGATTTTGGTTTTTTTATCTACAATATGGATTCACCCACGGCGTCAAAAACCCCAAAGGGCTGTTGTCCAGATTGTCTGGCATGCAACGAAAAAGATAAAGGAGAGAAAGGAATTTATCAACAACGCGAGAACGCGGCTGCACGTGCATCGTGAGGGGGGCGGCAACTGTACGGCTTCTGGCGGAGTTTAAATGTGGGGAGCATGAAGCTTCTACGCATCCTCGGTTCCAGGCTATGTATCACCGTTTTCTGTTGCTTGAAGCTGCCTGGCATAGGGAGTTGATGTTCAACGACGAAGTTAATTTGCTTTTCATGAGCCCAAGTCGAATCTTGACTGATACCATGGTATAATCAGAAACATGACGCTATCTACTAGTGTAGAACTATCTTCCAAAAGTATCAATCAATGGAAGAGAGAACTTGTTTATATTCATGAAGCGGGTTGCGTATCTTTGATTGAGGCTTATTTTATTGATGTATTGATTTTCAACAATGATAGCAAATCTAGAGGTGTTGCAAAAGATGTAAACGCTGGCGGAGTTTCAATAAGTCATGCGCATGATATACCGTCGCGCCAACGTTCCAAGTCTTTTAAATTTTCAAAATTTAATCTGTTTTCATCGACCATGGTACCTCTCCTCGGACATCTCGGGGATTAAAGTGGATATCTGTAAACCTTTTTTGACGGTTTTAGCGGACCGAATAACCGACTCGAGAAGTCAAAAACAGCCAAAAAAAGAAAATTTACCCAACGGACGCGATCGAAAGTTTCCTTATTTTGTTTTGTTGACGTTCTAGCGGATTTAAGACAGAAGAAGACAACCATTCGAGTGTTCCCTCCTTTCTTTCCTACCATCATAACCCCCACCAAATTCATCCTTAACCTTAAAGATTGAACGCTAATTGATATCCATAACGTGTACCACATTGGTACTTGTACGCAATCCACGTTTACCTCTCTCGCCAGCTATTTCGCTTTTTGTCCCGGCTTTGCATCGCTATCTTGTAAAACAATGTCCGCGCCTCCTTCTCCAGATTCGGCCAACCAAATTCACGACTTATCGTGTCATTCTCGCCAAACGTCAGGTTCCGCTGATTCTACAGCTTCAATCCAGTCTTTGCATCTTGCCTCTGTACCGCTATCTTCTTTTTCTACTTCCAGAACACCGGTTTCGCCGCCTTCTCGCTCAGCAACTTCGCCTCACTATCATAGCCTGGACTCCGGCGCAACTTCCGATGCAACTTCATATCGCGTTTACCGACACGACCACAACGCTATCGACGGCTCTGCTCTCGGCACCGGCGAGGTGGTAGGCCTTATGAGGACTTTGAACCTGACCAGCAGTCCAATTACATCTGTCATTCCAGGTATGTTTTATATGGGCAGTCTTCTTGATCCTTGTTGCTCATCTGGACTCAGGACGCGACCTGGAGGAAGGCGAGATTCGCGAGCCTTCCGCTAGTCCAAGGTCGACCATCTCCAGAGCTCCAAGGAAGCGAGAGCCGTCGTTTGGAGGAGCTCTGCCCTCTTCTCTGCCTTCTTCTCCGGAAGTACTCCCTTCGGCTGCTCCTGGTCGTCCTGTCGCTAGCCTTTCATCCATAGTTTCAAGCGGCCATGCTCCCTCGACCGTCACCAATACGCTTCCCACTTTGCCAACTTCGAGCACACTTTCCAGCATTCTCAGTTCCTCTTCCTTCCACACTGCCTCTTCGTCTAGCTCGATACCCACCTCAATCTCCAATTCTGGTTCAGTAAGCGATCTTTCTATGTGCAATTCTGGCTCGCAGAACTCAAGCATCGAGATACAACTCGCTAACGAGGCTAAGCCTCTCTCGTCCCCGTCACAACTACCGTTGAGTTCGCGCCCTATCAAGGTCCCTGAGACAGGACCTATCGACCTTGAAGCTCTTGAGAAGGATAATGGCAATGTGACGCTCACGCTCAACCCCAACCATAATATTCCGGCGCATATACTCAGCTCTGGCAATGTCACTCCCACTGGTGAATCATATGATGTCACTGACGACCAAAACAAATCGCCGAACGTGTACATCAATGGCTTGCCTCCCCATTTTCCCGAAGATCAACTTTTCGAACTTGCGGCTCCCTTTGGCGAAATACGAAGCGTACGGAGTTTCACTAGACACGTCGGAGAGAAGGAAAGTGGCTATGGCTTTGTGCTGTAGGTCCCTAGATGAACCAGCGGGTAGCACTTTTCTTATCCTCTGTTCACAGCTTCGAAACTGTAGATGCAGCCGAAAAATGCATCCAATCTCTTCGTCGTTTCCGAAATCTCCACCCGACATTTTCAAAGGTAGGAACTTTCATTACCTTGCTGCAAAACATAGTCATCACGCTTTTACTTTTACTAGCAATCTCACAAGATACCCGGTATGCCTTACACCCAGTCCACTGTGCAAAGTGGGTGGACATTCGAAAACGAAAATGAAAACGATAATATGCCAAGCCTTGCTCATGGCGCTAGTGGGCGCCTTTTCGTTGCTAACAAGAATCAGACCGGCGAGTTGTCGTTCAAGACCAAAATGGAACGCTTGCAGGACCCGAATAGCACAAATTTGTACATCGAAGGGTGTGTCCTTTCCCCTCATCTTCTAACCTCGCTCGTCGCCCCATTTTTTCTGCCTGCCAATAAATCTCCTCTTCTTTTCGTTCTGCCAGGCACTGACTGACTGTTCTGTTCCTCAGGCTTCCTTTGAGCATAGATGAACCTGTGAGCATCTCATTGCGTTTACTTTGACCTGCCTATCTTGCCGATCGCAGCGCCTAATCGATCGTCGCCTTTTCCTCTTCGTTACTGCCTCACCAACTGTCATTTTTGCGACAGCGAATGTCGATATATGCTGACCTCTTCTTTTTTCATTTGCCCAATCCAGTCATTAGTTGCCCTCGTATCACCCCATCGCATCAAGAGTAGCCGATTCTTCCAAACCCGACTCAGCAACCCTCCCAGAATTATTGCATTTGTCCGGTTCGTGTTTTGATACGACAAAGTGTGCTGCCAAGCTTTAGCTGAACATATTCAGATTGGAAACCAGACAAGGAGCTGAAGAAGTTGTTGAGCTTCTACATGGGCGCATGGTCCGTGGCTGGAATGATCCTGGCAGTCGAATTTCTGTTCGATTTGCAGACACTAGTGAACAACGAGAACTGAGGGTATGTATAAATGTATAAATGTTCTGGCAGACATTGATCTGGATTTTAGCGCACAGAACGTGTCGTACGCGAAGATGATGTCGCTTCTCCTGCCCGACTTACAATTGCCCAGGCGGCCTTGCTCAACCTTCGTGGTCGTGACCAATATCGCAATCAACATTTTCAACAGACTGGGATAAACGCTCCTCTTATTGGAGCCAGCCGTTTGACGAATGGATCTGCACCGACTGTGAACCAGGTTTATAACGATTTCTCGTGTAATGCTCACGACCTTTCCTCTGCTGCTGCGGGAGGCTATCGGGGCTCAGCTAGCGACTTAACCTCTGCTGCACAGCTGCTTGCAGGTCTTAATACCAATGGATCCCGTCGTGGCGCTAACGTTTCGCCCTACCACCAAACGGCTTCACTCCCAAATGTACTAGGTCAAACCAATCAAGATTTGACCCCTGCTATGGCAGCTCTCCTTGACTCTCTGCGCGGCAATGGAACGCCTTGGCCCGGGCACGATGATCGTTATACTATTCCACAGACTCAACTTCCTACACTCCGTAACCCTCAACCCGTTCTTGGCGACGTTGATCTTAACCTCGCTTTTGCTCCCCAGTATCAAAATCGCGTTGGAGGTGGTGTAGCGCAAACTCGAAGTGGTTATACACCAGCCGAGGAACTCATCCTTAATGTGCATGCACAAAGGCGCAAGGGTGACCATATTGGAGGAGACTCTACTGTTTACCGCCGACAAGATTTGCAGAGCGACGATGTAGACTTCAATGTCGGCGTTCGCGGCTATCGTACGCAAGCATCTACTATGGCTGTTCAACAGCAAACATCATCGCATTACCCTCCACCAGGAAACTTACCGGTTGTTGTTGAATCAGATGGGGACCATGAAGCCGAGCCCCAGCGTCAGTTGACTAGGTATCCTCAGTCTCAGCTCAATGGAAGGGCTCGTGCCGGAGCTCAGTTTCGCAACTCTAGCATGCGCGAGCGCGATGTTTATAACAATAACAACCTAGTCAGCAATAACTCTAACCAGCAGGCCCACGTCCGTTCGACAACACTCCCACCTTCATCCACGCCGTCGACGACGGCACTTCGCCACTACCAGCACAGTAGCATGAGTATACCGAAATCAAGAAACATCACGAATGATATCATGCGTACAAATTCGTCTCAAATAATATCACATCAGGCGCCACTTTCGCATTCAAAACACAGATCCACGAACTCTATCAGCAGCAATATTAACCACAGCAAGGGCCACGATAGCAATACTTATCACAACAATACCCACTTGTACTCTGAGACCAGCGATATTCGCATTCCTGACGGAGGTTCATCGTACACGGACTTGACCTCCGCTAATCAACCTCAGCACACTTACCGTCAAAATTACTCTACGAAAACGGGTAGTGACCAGGACTCCTCTTTTGCCAGCAACAACACGGACTCGAAGAAAAACAAGAATTTTGACGATGGGTCTTACGGAGTTACAACGGGCCCATTTCCTCGAAGCTCTGAAGTATTCGACGTTCTTCAGACTTCACCCCCACTTGTCTCTCCAGCGCTCACTTATTCCTCGAGAGGTTCCGGTGCCACACTGAGCCCATCTACTCCGTACGTTGGATCTTTTACCTCCTCTTCGGGTCATGAAACTGGCGGAGAGTTTCAGCCTTCACAGAGGGTAGAGACAGAGGTCGGAGGAGGAGGAGAAAGATGATCTTCTGCTATCTTCATACCCTGAAAGCGCTTTGATTGTCTTTTTTTTTCCCCGGAGAATGAAATCTCCACCGCTACTCTTTCCGTTTTCTTGAAATTCCTAATAATAGCCATGTCTGTGTCGTCTGTATATGTTATCAGTTTTGACATTCCTTTCCCTAGTTCCAAGCCTATAGGCTATAATCATAGCTACTCGTCGTTCATACGCTTTTTTGTAAGTTTCAGCGCTTCCTGCCGAATTCTGGTTCCATGTAAGAATCATACCCGTACCCCCAGTACAGTTGACCTTGTACAATCAAATAGTATTTGCATAATAATATTCCGGAAACATCACTTCATTTCCTAACAACATGCCAGAATTTCATCAAATTATCTTGTACCTGAGTGGGTTCGAGCACTACAATCCTTTTGACAGATATTTCTTCCATTGAACACTGAGCATAGATGGTAATGCATAATGAATATGTGAGTGATTGTCTCTTGACACTGAGAGGGGTCAATATATTATATGAATATGATATCAGTGAGTGAACTAAATGAGTAGGGGAACAGGGATAGTTGGCCGATTTTGAGGCACTTCTAATGTCATTCCCAAATTTAACATCAGAATTGTTCAATTGACCTCTGGGGCTGTTCCCACTTTGAGGATATAATCTCGACCTGTCTATTCTGGTTAATCTGTTAAAAGTGGATAGGGTGAAGGTTTCACAGCATACTGTTTTTTATTTTTGCTATGCACTGCTAAGTCCATGCTTCCTTGATGATAAAGCAAATTCCAGGTTTCCCAAGTGTTGGCACTAGAAAGGAAGAGGACATACCAGAGTAAGTAATTACCTCCACTACAGTCCTGCTGCTGGACAAAGAAAGTCAAGGCATGAAAAGGAAAAGACAAGTCCACCGTGTGCTCACCCCAGAGTCAGACCACTGGCAACCCTCTTGCTTATCAGTTCAGAATGGGCGGGACAGAATTGAGTCAGTCATCATGAAACAAGCCAAAAAATGCGACAAGAAACTTCCAAAAACTCGCAACAAAGGAAATTATTATTTGACCTAGATTTGTTTATGGATAAGTCTGGCTTGAATTGTACTAAGAAATTTGCAAGAACAGGTTGGGAACAGGTTGGGAAGTGGGCAAAGGATAAAATAATGATTGAGAATTGCCTCAGAATTAGCCACTGTGATCCTATTTCCAAACGGAAGCAAAGGAACCATATAAGCATCGGTACCGAAACTCAAGTACGAGCTCGGCCGCGCGTGTCTTTGAACAGCATTGAGTGAACACATAACGGAATTCAGCACGAAACAATGATGGAGCGAGATAACGGAATAGACCTTGTAAGGTCCATAACCGATATGTCATACAACATCTGATCTGGTCCACAGTCGTTACTCAGATTGACCTAAATGCGAAATGCTGCTAGGTTTAGATGACAGAGAAAGCGGAAAGTGATTTCCTTTCCAGGAAGAATATTCTCACTTGAACTCACGCTGACACATAATCCGCTCAGCTTAAACATTTTGCTTCCTTCTTTTTTTACAAGATTTGTCGGGGATGCCTTCTAAAAGGAAGGACTTTCATAATCCTTGTTCATCAATCCCCAACGGGCCAACGCCAAAATTTTGCTTACCTCGTCATGTGTTTTACAAAGCGTCAAGGGAATAATTTCGATGATCAAGATAACCGTGCTGCAAAAAATGACATAAAAAAGACTACGGACGAAAAGAAGACAATTCCGCCTCCCATCTCTGAACTAGAACAGGCACCTACCAGCACTTTACCTTCTACTACAACTACTACCATGTCTTCTCCTAGACTTGCGATCGTTATCTACTCAATGTACGGTCACATCGCCAAGAGTAGGTCTCTTGCGTTATGTCTAAACGTCCCTTGACTTTGCTCTTGACAGTGGCCGAGGCTGTGAAGAGCGGTGTTAAAGACGCTGGAGGCAGCGTTTCCATTTTCCAGTCCGTCTGATTTTTTGGATGCTCGATTGAACAATTTGACTGAATGTCTGCTTGCAGGATTCCAGAAACTCTCCCCCAAGAAGTCCTCACTAAAATGCATGCCCCTGCTAAACCTGACTACCCTCTTTTCGACGCTGATAAACTTACCGAATTCGATGCGTTCATTTTCGGCATTCGTGAGTGGTCATTTGGTGTCAGTTTCAGTACCGTCTTCTCTTCTAATGGTCCATTCTCTAGCTACTCGATATGGCAATTTCCCTGCTCAGTGGAAGGTTCGTCTCGCATCGTTTCGTGTTTGGGTAGCTAGCCTTACGTAGCCTTATTCTATATCAAGGTCTTTTGGGACACCACTGGCGCTCTCTGGGGTAAAGGTGCCCTCGCTGGCAAATACGTCAGCGTGTTTTTCTCTACGGCCTCGCTTGGTGGAGGCCAAGAATCCACCGCTATGAACGCTATGTCAACGTTTGTTCATCATGGAATGATCTTCGTCCCTTTCGGATACTCTCAAGCATTCCCACAACTGACTAGTCTAACGGAGGTCCGTGGTGGTACGTAGCTTTCCATCCTTCTAGTTCCATTCGCGCGCTTCATACGCAAATATCCGTCAGGATCCGCATGGGGAGCCGGAACTGTCGTTGGTCCTACTGGAGAACGTCAACCGTCTGCTCTAGAGCTCGAGATTGCAAGTATCCAAGGTGGGAATTTTAACAATTTCCCAATCGCATCTTCCGTTCCTTATTCGCTTGTTTTGAATCCTGCAGGCAAACATTTCTATCAGACGGTTTCGAAAGTCAAGTTCTAGATTGAAGTAGTTTCCAGGTGTTTTTTTCGTGCGTCTATGTATCACACTTTACATACTATCATATGGCAAGTGAATCTACAATGTGTTTTTGCAGCGGAAGCCGTTTTTACCATCCTGTAAGGGGTACCGATGATCGCAATGGTCAGGAGTTGAATCAAGTATATACTATGGACACGAACATTTGTGCCCCTCTCGTCAAGTATGTGGAGTAAGTCGTGCACCTCAATTCTTTCAGACTTGCTGCACCCGACACTACACTTCTATGTTGATGTGAAGGTAAAGGTAATATAGCAAATATATTTGCAAAGAAAAATGGATCCATTTTACCCATGATTCCAACAGCCAGAGTGCAGTGGTCAAAGCTGTCAATATCTTCACAATTTAGGCAGAACTGAGCAGAGCTTAGCCTTATGCGGTGCAACACACCGAATGGAGATAATACCCCACATTCCCCGCAGAATTTTATGTAAGCTGGTCTCGAGACACAGTCTGGTCATGGGTTCTGGAGACACTCGGCTCTCGCCGGGTCTGATTCCCAGCGATAAATGGCCAACCGGCTCTTTCCTAACAATTACAGCTTTCTTTCTGACTTCCCCCAACAACAACCAGTTTGTGGAGCCAGAAATATCTTCTACTTACTTGTATCTCGCTCGTCCTTCAATCCCATACTCTTCAAGCAACTTTCATAATACCTGTTGACAATGGCCGAAGTCGAGTCTTCTCCAGCTACGATTGAGATTAACGACGCCATCTTTTGCCAGCATTTCAAGGAAGTTGTGAGTGAAGGCTCCTTCTCAACGTTGACGGAATATGATACTTACTATTTCGGAAACAATCCGTAGTGCTCTGCTTGCGGGTACGTCCGACTGCCTCTTTCGAAATACTCATGGTTGTTGATAAGTGGCCAGGTATGATGGACGAGAGGAGAACGATGCATTTTTTGGGGTAAGCCTCTCTGTCCGTCGTGCACTATCTAGATATTCACCGTCTATTTGCGTAGTTTGACCCTATAGATCGCGAGGGCATTGAGGCTCCTGCTGCTTCCGTTAACAAGGATGGCAATTATCAGTGCAAGAAGCATGCCCTCACTGGTAAGCTAGTCCATTGACGACGTCGTCAATACTACTCTGAACATACTGTATATCGCAGCATGCAACCAATGTTACGGTTGGAAGAAGCAAATCACGCGTCTGCGTATTCAGGCAAAGAAGGCAGGGAAGAAATAGATGAACTCTATATCACAAGCGGTGTATTGAACATCATCAAGAGCACCGAAAGAAACTACTGCGAACGTAAATGCACTGTACATTACACCAATGTTGAGCTTTTCAAAGGTTGACTTTGTTTCATGACTTTAAGTTTTGACGATTGAACTCGAATTCTTAAAATGTCAAAAGCTAATGTCAAAAGCGAATGACGACAGCAATCTGAGTGCGTGTAAATATAGAATCATGACTCCTCTACAAACATTTGAAAATCAGCAGTAGATTGCAGAAGATCTTCAATATTTCTCATAAATGTCGACCAGTCTTCATTATCAATATCGTTCCTTGAAATCACAGTATCAGGCTCAAAGATTGAATCGAGGGACGGAGAAAATATACCCAACATGATCGGACTCGACAGTAGAACTAGGATATGTCGATAACGTTTCTACGAACTAGATCAGCGTGTAAAGAAATCTTGCAATGTAACTACCACACCAGTTTGAAAGTGCTCATTCGGCGCAGTACTAGTGTCAACACCCATATTCATTCCGGAGCTCTTTCGTGAATAGGTAGAAGGTGAGTCGTCAACACTGCGAGGCAAAGCTGTAGAAGCTGGAAGCTGGCCAAGTGGATCAGCATGACCATAACTCGAGGAAGAAGTTTCAGGATCGATGGATTGCGGAGGTATTGTTGTCAAGTTGGAAGAATGGAGTGAGGGTGAATCAAGCTCGTTGGCAGAGTATGGAAGGGGAGGTTGAGTGATGGATCTCCTAACATGGGAACTTGAACTAGGAAATCCTGCTAATTCAAACGAGATAGGTTTTGTGACCCATTCTTGAGTCACTGAGTCCATTGAAGGTGATGGGGTGTCTAGGCGTCCAACAGAGATGACTCCATGGAGAATATCACTTGGATTCAATATAAGATAAAGTCAGTAACGGCCTTCGTAGTGAATCGCATCAAACTTTACATCATCCGTCCAGCCGCCTGGAATCTGCAGTAGTAACAAGAGGTAAATCAGACACATAAACATGGATCGACATAGTCACCGTTTTTCCAATGGTTTGAGCAGCTCGAAGCATTTATAAACATCACGCATCTCGGTCCCAGAATTCAGCAATGTATTTGACCTCTTTACCCTCCAAAAGTTGATGAGAAGGATGATGGCTGAGATGAAGACTGAAGGCTGATTATCCGAGTAGTGAGAATATGAACTGAGTCCCACAAAATCGACATACCAGAGTAACAGGAGGCGCGTGAAGTGTTTTGCATACTTCTGCGATACGAATGCATGATCGTGCCGCATTCGCACAAATCTCCAGCGACGGAAAGCCATTCAAGACAGCCTCTTGGCTGGGAGCAGGAATGAATTTCTTGTGAATCTATCCACATCAAAATCACTATTTTTGTCTATCTAAAGTGATATGCAGCACCTGAATCTACATGCTGCGTAAGGAAGCCGTGACAGACAGATAGTTGGCACATTTAATCCAACACATACCTGCACCCAATGATACGCATAGTAAAGCATAGCACTCTGAAGCAATAGTATAGGGTCGGCTTGTTTAGGATCCCATTGCACTGGATAAGATCAGTGGTAGAATGGAGCTGAGCGTGAAATATAGGACTTACCATGACGAGGGACAGAGCTCGCCCAAACGTTCAGAGCAGAGTCAAGTTCCATCACAGCTTTTCGGTTCGATAAGACTCCATCCACACCCGATACCCTTGATTGTGCTGCTCTCCGGACGGGATACTATGTATGGGTCAATATCGACAGAATTTAGTCTGAAGAAACCGGCCTACTATGAGTTTATGGGTAAGGCCTGCAATCTCCATTAATTTGAGGAAATAAATCCAAAATGTTGTCCTCGAGCGTTTGTCAGGAGGAGACTGTACTAATACGTCTCCTTCACTGGTTGCATTGTCCCAAAATTCTTGGTCACAATCCATTGGTAGCTCGACATCAAAGCTGATTTCCATGAGTCTTTACAGGGGTAGTATGTTAGGGGAACCACATCTACTCACTCATCGATTGTTGTGGCGCGAGGCCGTCCTAAAAGCATACTTGCGTATGTATCATATGCTATGATCACCCAAAATGCTCGGATCCAGAGCTCTCTTCTGATTGTTCTAGGCTGGTCAGGTCTTCTCCGATGCAAGCCCGTTGATTGCGCAAGGCGCATTGCAACTCCTAATATGATCCAGCTAGATTCAGCAATGGATGAGGCTTGAAGATACATCGTCATCAGCTAGATTTTCAATGAGTAAAAAGAAAGTAGTTGTGCAACGTTCTATACATACGACAAAGAGCTGCAGATCATACAATCTTGGTATCTCCAAAAACGAGGACATGTTTAATGATATTTGGCTATACCAACGCCACCCCAGCGAAAGTCCTGATTTTGTATCTTCAGGCATATTCCTGGGGTCAAGACCATACCTCGAAGCCACAGCACAAACCGCCAAGACTACTTGACCAAAGCCGACATCGCGGAGATGTAAATTTTCAGCAACTGATTTTTCAAATGTCGAGCGATGTAGGAGCGGGATATAAGGCTCAGAATGCACAAAATAATCATTGATAAGATCATGTAGTAGATCGTCTTCCGGAAATGTGAGCATTGATGCAGTGTTATTCTGGAGCTTCTCTTGCCACTACACTCGAAATTCGATGTTATAACAAAAACAATCACAAGTAAGGTTAGGACTAACCGGAAGTATACACCAAAATTCGGGTCTTCGGTAATTCTGATGAATGTCTTGCTTGCGCCCTGTAGTCTCTTGCTTGAAATCCAAGAGAGTTTGTAACAGAAGAAAATTACTGGATGGTCCGTAATGTCGAGGTGATCGTAGACCAAGGGTGAGTTCTTCTAATCTCTCAGAGATTGTGTTCGCGTCGTGAGCATCCTCAGATGGATGACTGCTAAAGTATGGACTTGGGTATGCCTCAGGAGTTGGGGGACTTGTGGCTGATGAGGTGAGTGATACAGGCGGCCTAGCAGTACTAGGTGTGGAACTTAGATCAGCTTTCACAGATGAAGACTGCTGCCCTCGAAGACCGAGTTCCTTTCGCAAAAAGTAGGCGTATGTGGAGATGTCGATGATCAATGTTCTTATTTTGTCCAACCCTTCAGGTATCGCATAAGTATCTGGCTCAGCCAATATAGCTGAGACCATGGCCTGAGTGGCTTCGAAGCCCTTTATGACTCCGTCGTTGGGGCTGATGTTGAATATCGGTATCAGATAAGGATGTCTATCAGTCTCCTTACATGCGTTTTGGGCCACGTCTCTACCCAAATAACATCAGAACTTGGTGTTCATGGAATCGAAATCTCCAAATCTTACCTTCCTCAGGCTGTTTTGTATGCAATCTACTCCCGCGTTTTTACATCCTGAGCATATTTTATTGAGCATCGACCCGCTGTCACCTGGAAGATATTGAGTAGTAAAGCCTTTAAAAGATCAGAAGGACTTACAACGAACTGAAAGAGAGTTTCTTCGGCAGGATACGAGTAATTCAAGTAGGAAATATACTTACCTTTCCTTTGACGACAGCGTAGACATGCATTCTGAATTTTTCGCTTTTTTGGTTCGGAGAGATCCATGTTCACGCTTGCCAGTGGTTTGACTGTTTCTTTTCTACGAGTTTAGATGGACTGCCTTTGGGGGTATCGCATGCAGAAATAGATGCAAGTTGAAGATATGACTATAACAAGTTATGGTAACGTGGCACGGTGCCTGAAATTACCTACTGATCTATAGACAGACTCGATGCAAGCTCTGCATGTCTGCATGAGCCTGAGATCTTCAGTATTAAAATAATCTTCGTATGATCCTTATATGTGATCCTAGCGGAGACACGCAAGATTTACTCGGAGACTGAAGGCCATATAAATGCTTCAAGCTTTCACTAAGTTTATCCATCTCCAACTTCGAAATGACTGCTCCTCAAATTACCGTCAATCCGAATTATCCTCGACACAAAGTGAAGCATGTGTCAGTGAACTTTCAGTGATTCAATGATAAGAGTAGTGTACTAAACCTTACACTTCTACTAGGAACCTCATGGTCGAAGGCTACCTACTTGGCAAACGCAACCTTAGAAGAGTAAGTAGGTCAAAAATCTTCACTTCAGATTTACCTCTTACCTTGTTCATAGCCTAAGTTCGATGCGCAGTCCGAGGATTGCTGGCATCAGGAACGTCTGGAATAGCATCAGCGTTTTCAGCCGCCGCTAGAAATCATCTATATGAAAGCGGAGCATTGATACCACCGAATCTTGACTCTCTCTTTGACAGAGATGTCGGAAACGGTGAGATTACTCCGACAAGGACTTTGAGGGAAGTTATCGCTCGCGCGAGAACGGTGTACGGGGCATTACCCCCTTACTTGGTTCAAGGAAATTTCATTTCCTATGCGTGGGCACCAGCCTCGATTGTCGCTCTTCTAGGCACTGTAAGCCTCTCAGTTTACTGTCCTCGCCACGTTCCGATCACCACATACTGTAGTTTGCTCTCGTGGCCAACTGTCTATTTTCACCGCTGATCCAAGGCGAAAGATTTCGAAAGGTAATCGACAACTTGAAATCACTGAATATCAGTATCGTTCTCACTACTACTCTAGCGTGATATTTTTGGTATAACTATCGCTATCATTGGCGCCGTGACCGTCGTACTTTCCTCTAACGCCTCCGGCAGACTCAATCCTGCAGCTCTTGTACGCGCCATATCGCAAACGCCATTCATCGTATATACGTGTATATACGTTGGGGCAATGATTCTTGCATCTCTTTCACAAAGTTCTTATGGCCAACGGTACGCTCTAGTGGATATTGGTTTGTGTGCCCTGTTCGGTAGGCTTGTGTTTCTGAACTTGCGAACATTCGACTATTCACGAGCTCTCCATAGGTCCGACTTTACTGTCCTCTCAACCAAAAAAGCTGTATCTACCCTTTTAACCATGCAGTGGTCCCAAGTTTTCACCAGCGTGATTACTTATCCTGTGTTTCTGGTAATGGCGCTGATCAACTGCCTTGCATCGCGCTAACTGTTGCAAAGTGTCTTGTGCTAACAGGTGTAGGTCAAATTCGTTATTTGAATCGGGCGCTCATGAGATTCGACAGCAAGGTGGAACGTTTCGGGTATTTCATCTTCTGTTTGAGCTCATCTCGTTTCGTAGATTGTCATTCCCATCCAATTTGTCTTGTTCAATTTCTCAGCGATCGTTGGTTCCGCTACTAGTCCTGTATGGAGATTTCAAGAAAGCGAGTTTCCACCAAATCGTGACTTTCCTTTACGGCTGTGCTGCCACATTTGCCGGGGTCTTTATCATCGCATGGTCGTCGGAGAGCAACGAAAGTGAATTCGAACACCGTGGAACTGAGCAATCAAATCATGGGAACTTTGACGGGGCGGCTTCTATCCGTGCAGAACAGGTTGCGTCAAACCTAAGCATAGGGTCGTTAGGTCGAAGAAGAGCAACATTGGTTCTTCCAGATGGTATAAGTGATCTGCCCTCGTTGCATCACAAGCACAGCGGCATTAGCGTCATGGGCCTCTCTCCTGCTCAAGTAGGTGTATCTTAGTATAATGGATGTGATCAGTGCATCTTATGATCATTTATCGCAGCCTCTTCTTCTCGTCCACACTCCTCCTAGAGAACATCCGATGCGTGATTTTGAGAGAGACGGCTCAACTCCAAGCTCATATCAGCGACAAAGAGCCATCAGTTGGTTCGGAGACGATTCATCACCAAGAGGACGGATGTATGAAGGAGGGAGGCGTACAAGAGACAGCAGCCTTGCTGCAAGGCTGAGGTCGAGCGCTGGCGCGTCTAGCGTCAGCCAAGCACTTTCTCATCTGCCTAATCGTTAACTTGAATCCTTTGGTGACTGAGGCACAATGACGAATGCTCATGTGAAGACAAAGTGAACTCGGGAAAACGATTTTCGTGTTAACTTATCATACCTTCTATTAATTGCTACTATGTTCTGTGTGAGTGTTACTTTATTCAACTCCTTCTTCAATCTCTTCAGTTCATAAGCTGTCAGGTAAGCTCACTGAGCGACGAGCGTCGAACCTCCTCCGCAGGATGGTTGTTTGCGAGCTCGAGTCAGAGTATTGGTCTACGCGGCTTATGCCCTCTGAGTCTGTTGAAACTCCTCGAATAATCTTTACCCACGCTATTAGGGACACAAGTGTACATTTTAAAACTTCCAGTGTCGAATACTGTCAGCAGCTTTCTCAAGCACCAAGGCCCCCTCTTGGGTACTATCTTCGACTCCACGCTGAAGCCTGTTGACGATCTGTCGAGCTGCACCCCGCTCTTTCACTCGATCGGACAAAACCTCTTCTTTGCAGCTCTGCAAAATGGCGTAAATAGGTTTGATCCCAAAAGGAGGAGTAAACCCACTTGAATAGCTTGTACAATGTCAGCGTCCACTTCAGTCAATATTTCTGCTGTGAGCCCATCTCTCTTCCATTTGGCCCCAATGGTCGCTTCCACGATAGGTATCAAGATTTCTAGACTGGCAAAGCCTAAACCTATGTGTAATTGCCCTTATCGCTAATATTTGAGCTCATTGATTTCAAAAACACTTGGAGAGATGTTCAGGAGATACAAGAAGTCCAGAGGGACATGACATGAATGGTACAGTGCTTGCATTTGTCGATGCGCAATTATGACCTGATTTTATGTGGAAATAAAATGACCGTTGAAATCGGGGTAACACGGCGTGAAATCATGCAGAGCTTGCCTTGCATTGAGTCGGCCTACGGGCAACTAGGTAATTTTCGGCACCGCGCCACGTTAACGGTTATAGTCATATCCTCAACGAAAGGCAGTCCATCTAAACTCGTAGAAAAGAAACAGTCAAACCACTGGCAAGCGTGAACATGGATCTCTCCGAACCAAAAAAGCGAAGAATTCAGAATGCATGTCTACGCTGTCGTCAAAGGAAAGGTAAGTATATGTCCTACTTGAATCACTCGTATCCTGCCGACAAAACTCTCTTTCAGTTCGCTGTAAGTCCTTCTGATCTTTCAAAGGCTTTCAAACCACTCAATATCTTCCAGGTGACAGCGGGTTGATGCCCAATAAAATATGCTCAGGATGTATAAACGCGGGAGTAGATTGCGCACACAACAACCTGAACAAGGTAAGATTTGGAGGTTTCGATTCCATAAACACCAAGTTCTGATGTTATTTGGGTAGAGACGTGGTCCAAAACGCGTGTAACGAGACTTCTAGATATCCTTATTTTATACTGATATTCACCATCAGCCCGAAGGATGCAGTCATGAAGAGCTTCGAAGCCACTCAGGCCATGGTTTCAGTTATATTAGCTGAGCCAGATACTTATGTGATACCTGAAGGGTTGGACAGAATAAGAACATTGATCATCGACATCTCCAGATACGCCTACTTTTTGCAAAAGGAACTCGGTCTTCGAGGGCAACAGTCTTCATCTGTGAAAGCTGATCTTAGTTCCACTGCTAGTACTGCTGGGCCACCTGTATCACTCACCTCGTCAGCCACAAGTCCCCCAACTCCTGAGGCATACCCCAATCCATATTTTGGCGGTCATTCATCTGAGGACGCTCATGATGCGAACATCATTTCCGAGAGATTAGAACAACTCACCCTTGGTCAACAATCACCTCGACATTACGGACCGTCCAGTAATTTTCTTCTGGTACAAACTCTCTTAGATTTCAAGCAAGAGACTACAGGGCGCAAGCAAGACATTCATCAGAATCTACGAAGACCCGAATTTTGGTGTATACTTCCGGTTAGTCCTAACCTTACTTGTGATTGTTTTTGTTATAACGTCAAATTTCGAGTGTAGTGGCAAGAGAAGCTCCAAGATAACACTGCATCGATGCTCACGTTTCCGGAAGACGATCTACTGCATAATCTTATCGATGATTATTTTGTGCATTCTGAACCTTATATGCCGCTCCTACATCGCTCGACATTCGAAAAATCAGTTGCTGAAGATTTACATCTCCGCGATGTCGGCTTTGGTCAAGTAGTCTTGGCGGTTTGTGCTGTGGCTTCGAGGTATGGTCTTGACCCCAGGAATATGCCTGAAGGTACAAAATCAGAACATTCGCTGGGGTGGCGTTGGTATAGCCAAATATCATTAAACATGTCCTCGTTTTTGGAGGTACCAAGGCTGTATGATCTGCAACTCTGTATCGTATGTATAGAACGTTTCACAACTACTGTCTTTTTACTCATAGAAGATCTAGCTGATGATGATGTATCTTCAAGCTTCATCCATTTCTGAATCTAGCTGGATCATATTAGGAGTTGCAATGCGCCTTGCGCAAGCAATGGGCTTGCATCGGAGACAGCCTGATCAGCCTAGGACAATCAGAAGAGAGCTCTGGATCCGAGCATTTTGGGTAATTATAATATATGATACATACGCAAGTATGTTTTTAGGACGGCCTCGCGCCACAACAATGGATGAGTGAGTAGATGTGTTTCCCCTAGCATAGTACCCCTGTAAACTTATGGGAATCAGTTTTGACGTCGAGCTACCAATGGATTGTGACCAAGAATTTTGGGACAATGCAACCAGTGAAGGAGACGTATTAGTACAGTCTCCTCCTAACAAACGCTCGAGGACAACATTTTGGATTCATTTCATCAAATTAATGGAGATTGCAGGTCTTACTCATAAACTCATAGTAGGCCGGTTTCTTCGGACTAAATCATGTCGATATTGACCCATACATAGTATCCCATCCGGAGAGCAGCACAATCAAGGGTATTGGGTGTGGACGGAGTCTTATCGAACCGAAAAGCTGTGATGGAACTTGACTCTGCTCTGAACGCATGGGCGAGCTCTGTCCCTCATCATGGTAAGTCCTACGATTCATGCTCAGCTCCTTTCTTCCACTGATGTTATCTAGTACAATGGGATCCTAAGCAAGCCGACCCTATACTATTGCTTCAGAGTGCTATGCTTTACTCTTCATATCATTGGGTGCAGGTATGTGTCGGATTCAATCTATCTGTCTGTCACGGTTCCCTTATGCAGCATGTAGATTCAGGTGCGTATCACTTTAGATAGACAAAAATAGTGATTTGAATGTCGATAGGTTCACAAGAAATTTATCCCTGGTCCCAACCAAGAGGCTGTCTTGAATGGTTTACCATCGCTGGCAATTTGTGCGAATGCGGCACGATCATGCATTCGTATCGCAGAAGCATGCAGAACACCTCATGCGCCTCCTGTTACTCTGGTATGTCAATTTTGTGGGATTCAGTTCACGTTCTCATTACTCGGATGATCAGCCTTCAGTCTTCATCTCAGCCATCATTCTTCTCATAAACTTTTGGAGGATAAAGAGGTCAAACACATTGCTGAATTCTGGGACCGAGATGCGTGAAGTTTGTAAATGCTTCGAGCTACTCAAACCATTGGAAAAACGGTGACTATCTCGATCCATGTTTATGTGTCTGATTTACCTCTTGTTACTACTGCAGATTCCAAGGAGCTGGACGGATGATGTAAGTTTGATGCAATCCACGCTACTGGACTTCATCTTATCTCGAATCCAAGTGATATTCTCAATGGAATTATCTCTATTGGACACCTAGACATCCCATTACCTTCAATGCACTTGACTCAAAAATGGGTCACAAAACCTATCTCGTTTGAATTGGCAGGATATCCTAGTTCAAGTTCCCATGTTGGGAGATTCATCAATCGTGCTCTCATCACTCAACCTCCTTCTCCATACTCTGCCAATGACCTTGTGTTACCCTCACTCCATTCTTCCAACTTGACACCAATACCTCCGCAATCCATCGGTCCTGAAAGTTCTTCCTCGAGTTATGATCATGCTAATCAACTTGGCCAGCTTCCAGCTTCTACAGCTACGCCTCGCAGTGTTGACGACTCACTTTCTACCTATTCGCAAAAGAGCTCCGCAACGAATACCGGTGTTGATACCAGTACTGCTGCAAATGAGCAATTTCGAACCGGTGTGGTAGTTACATTGCAAGATTTCTGTATATGCTGATCTAATTCATAGAAACGTTCTCAACATGGAGTCCTACTTCCACTTTTGAGTCCAATCATTTTGGGTACATTTTCTATATTCCTTGATCCAATCTCTGAGCCTAATACTGTGGTTTCAAGGAATGATATTGATAATGAAGACTGGTCGACATTTATGAGAAATATTGAAGATCTTATGCAATCTACTGCTGATTTTCAAATGTTTGTAGACGAGTCTTGATTGATAGACATAGTTGGTCTATATTTACAGGCACTCACATTGCTGTCGTCATTCGCTTTTAACATTAGACATTTTAAGCTGAATTCGATTTGAATCGTCAAAATTTGAAGTTATAAAACAGATTTGATCTATGAAAAGCTCAACATTGGTGTAATGTACAGTGCATTTGTGTTTGCAGCTGAACATATTGATCCCAATTGAATACGAACAGATGTTTGTCATTCTGGAGGTCTAAATGTCTTCAGGTATCCAAAAGCAAGGGTTATCGCTACACCAGGATGGGCATTGGTTGAAGTCATTTCTGATGTTATTGTTGAAATTAGATTAGCACTTTGTTACGATCATGCGCATCGACCGCATCGGACCGACACCACTATCGATCCAGCTCCGCATACTGCCGCAATTGTGCACATCAATCGAACTATCGATCCGACTCACCGACCCGACTCGCAACAAGTCCAT
>MU793590.1:0-23335 GCA_027886325.1 Lentinula aff. detonsa | reverse complement strand
TGGTGATGAAGAAGTCTGAATAATTCCAGCAGCGAGTTGCTTGTCCAGGAAATCTCGAAGGGCCTCCAGCTCTTTCGGAGAGAGCAGATAGATCCATCCAAGTGGTGGTTCAGCGCCTTCCTCTAAATCAATCTTGAGATCGTATGATCGATGCTCCGGAAGTTCTTCGGAAGACGATTTGTCAAAAACATCGGCGTAGTCCGCGTATTGTTGCGGAAGGGTTGTTCCTGACTTCTGACATTCAAACTCTTCAGTACTAGAACCTTTAGCAGTAATTTTGATAGGAAGATAACGAAAAAGAATCAGTTCGAATCTGGCGTCTTTACAGACCCAATTGAATGCAACTGCCCCTAAAAGTGCGATGTCGACATCCGGTTTAACCACAGATTCGGTATGAGATCCCATTTGTGCAAGACTCGGATAGGAGTAAATGGGTTCGTAAGGAAATTTGTCTGAGAGTGGACAAGGTGTGAGGCAAGAGCGAGGTTTGGATTGATTTGTTCTGGGTTTCGCTGGTAACTCCTGAGGTGGAGCGGTCACTTCGGAGGTCGTAATCAAAGCCTCCGGAAGTGAAGATGTCTGGTGGGAATCAGCTCGATTAGTGTTTCGGAAAGAAATTGTTTTTGTAACCCAATCAATCAACAGATTGTAGCGGGACAAAAAACTATATCCTAAGATAGCTTTGCAAGATGAATCCAATGAAGTAACATAAAAGTTAATCAAAAAAGACTCGCCGGTCAGAAAACAAACTGATAGTTCGGCTGTTTCCGAGATAGAATTTGCGGTTAGAGAACCATCGAACAATCAAAGATTAATTGGAGGTATGGATGTGGTCGGAATGGAATGATTCTGTACGTAAGAGGAATCAATGAAAGAGTCTGTGGAACCGGAATCAAGTAAACAAGGAAATTGAATAAGAGATAATGTACCAGCCGGTTCGTCTGGTGATTGGAATTCGGTAGATAATGAAAAACGGAGAGATCGTTCATATTCAGAAAGAGCGGATGCGTTTAAAATTACTTCCCCTTGGGTAGTACGAACCGGATCAACGCAACTCTTGCTTTGTACTGGGGTACGAAAGTTGCGGATCATTTTTCCGAATCATCCGAGGACGATTGGATGTCTGTGACTACACCCTCAACCTCAGCTGCTCGACCGCGAGGCTGATTGGATTTTCGATTGGGACAATCTTCCAATTTGTGTTTACTGCCACAAAATATGCACAGGTTGAATTTCCTGCGTCTCTCCTTCTCTTCCGGCTTGACATGGCCATCCGGTCCGAGATGTTTTTGGTGCGGTTTCGGTTGTTGACTAGTTGAAGCAGTCGAAGATTGACCATTGAAATTCGTTCTGGTTGGCTTGTTCTTGTTGAACCAAGGCTTCTTCCCTTGATTCTGTCCGGTAGTCTGCGGGTTATTCTTGCCTTTAGACTGAGTATCCGACGTGGTAGAAGATTGACTAGAAGAGTTGTTTTGAGAACCCTTCTTGCCGAAATTCGAAGCCTTACCGCCCGAACTCGACCCGGTCTGTCTCGAAGACTCCCGTTTCTTCTCTTCTTCCCTCCGCCAGTACCGGTTGTCGATTCGAAGAACCTCCGCGCGATATTCGGCGAGGTTTCGAGGCTCCGGAACACGAGCCATTTCGTCCTTGATTCTGGACGCAAGTGCGTGCTGATAAGCCCACTTCAAGGAACTTGCGTTCCAATCGGTGAGAGCAGCGAGTGAATTGAATCAAATGTTGAATTTACAAACCAATTCATTCTCCTTCATTCTCAAGTTCCCCAACTTATCCTCAGCATCTCCTTGTGCGTCGTAAAGACCAAAATTGTCTTGTAACTCTTTCACTAATGCTGTGAAAGAGCTCGTCCACACCGGAAGGGCGATCGCGTTTGGATCAAGGATATCCGGCTCGAACCATTCGCGAGCGGATCCACTCAAGTAAGATAGAGCGTAAGCTATCTTTCTTTGATCAGTGAAGTAGTTAGGACGATCAAGAAAGACTAATGAAAGGGAAACGAGGAATGTTTTGAGCTTTTGAGGATCGGAACCATCAAATACATCCGGTTCCTTTACTTTTGCTTTGCTCGATTCATTAGGCTCTGTTCGTAGGTTAGCGATAGCATTACCTAGCCCATTGAGTGTTCCTTGAAAAGCTTGGAACGTTTGGAGAAACTCCCTTTTGGAAGAGTTGTTGTTTGGTGGAAAGATTGGTCTCCGGGGACTATTCGAGCCTTTGGATCCTCCACCTGGACCCCCTGGACCTCCCAGTCCTCCGGGACCACCACACCACCGCCTGGTTTGCCTGGTCCTCCTGGTCCATCCGGTCCACCATCGCCAGGTAGTTCCGGATCAGCCGGCTCTTCATCGACTACTTCCTCACCATCTTGATTCTCTCGATTATTATTACCCTCGAGATCTTCTCCTTCCTCATCTTCCGGTCCTTCCGGGATTTGAGGTCCTGTTGGCGTATTACGGGATAAAATTTGTCCCATAATTGTTGCTGCCATTGGAGACAGAGGTATGATGGTTTTTGATGATGTCGTAGCAATGTGAGTGTTTCTTCGAGGTGTCCTGACTTGGACAGGCATTCCAGAGGCAGTGTAGAGAGTTTGGAATTCATAATCCATTGTTTCGGTCGTTCCACCGATTGCAACTTCAGGTGCTACTTCAGTTGTTGGTAGTGATGCTGCAGTGGTGGGTCCGAAAATGTTGTTTCTTCTTCGACCTCCTAAGGCCGAAATGGATTCTGAATAAGGCGCGAAAGATTGTGCATTGGTGACAAAAGGGTTTGGCTCTTCAGCCTGATTCGGAATGTCTGAGTTGTTGGTAGTACTGGTCAAAGTTCTTGGCTTGTTCCTACAGGCTTGATGAGTCATTGGAGGCGCCATGGATAGATGAGTATAGAATGGATAGCGACGAATGCGAGTAGCAGTTTAAATATACTGTTAAGACTGTGCTGGTGAGGTTCCGTTGAGTCTTAGAAGGTGAATCAAGATGCTCCAAGAGTAATCAGAATGATTTGAGACTATAATTTATAACCGAAGTCTCAGGGGAGGTAATCAAAGATGTTCGGTCAGCTCGATTGCAACGGAAGATGATATAGATGAACTAGAACCTTGACACTACTTTCGGTAGTGCCCCGCTTCATCGTACGGTTCGGTGAATGTTCAGAGTGACGAGTAAGAGTGTAAAGACATCCGGATAACGATCGGTTATAGTTTGAACGTTAGACGATTAGGAGAGAGAGTTCCGGACGGAGTTCAGCAGCAATCTAAGTTGATATTTAAACTGAGGAACTATGTACATGATCCTACAGCTTATATACCTGTATTCCTAATTGTTAAATCTATAACAATAAGAGCTGTAAGTAAAAACAATAAGAAATATAATTCGACGTCATCAATATAAATAAAAAGACAATAAAGTCGGAATACTTAGCATTCGATAACCAAATGCTTTGTACGACTCGATTGAAGCAATCAATCTCGGAGGTAAACATGAATTATCCTAAGTCCACGTCCGAAGTCGGAAGCTCTGTACAGAGGTCCGGAAGCATACCTGTAACACAGCTATTCCTGACCTCAACCATATGATATATTGGTTATTGTGTATATAATGTATCTTTGACTTTTTGAACAAAAGTTTGGAGTGGATTTATTATAATGCATGGCCTGAGCGTTTTTGGGGTGCAAGTGGCCAAAGGGCCAAAAGACTATCAATGACTGTACTCATATCCCCCCCCCAATATTTCCATGCATGGCATTGAAAAGTGAATAAGCAGATGAAAAAAAACCCTTTATTATATTATATTATACTTGACTGAAACTGAAATTCTGCTGATTACATATGATGTCATTCTTGGTGTGATGTTATGGGCGCTATAGCCAAGTGGTTACGGCGACAGATTAGAAATCTGTTCCTCTTTGAGGGCGCAGGTTCAAATCCTGCTGGCGTCGGGTTTAAAACTGGAATTGGAATTTTTAACCTAGAGGATTGGTGGTATTCAAGACTCACTATTTTTACTATTTACTCACTTCACTGATCCCAGTGATAGCAGTGATCGCAGTGATCGCACCTCGGTGTAGGTAGAACTCCTTGACTCTGGCGAGATTCTTAACGAAAAACCGTTTCGGTTTTTTTTTTGGATATTCGGAACCCCTTGGTTTTTGATTCTTCTCTTTATCATTCTCTGTATGCTTCTCTTTATTTTTTCTTTATTCTCTTTAACGTTCTCTGTATTCTTCTCCTATGTACTAGCCGTCTACTCGAACCATTTTCACCAACTCCTCGAGCTCAGTAACGTTCATACCCCATCTTTCTGCTAGATTTTCGAAACCCGAACTCGAACCCGAACCCGAACTCAAAGCAAAGTCCCCACTCTCACCGCCAGAAGCAGCAGAAGCAGCAGAAGTAATAGAAGTAGTAGTAGTAGAAGCAGCAGCGGCAGAACGAACGATCCACCGCCTGATACGGTCTTTTTGAGATTGGTTCAGTGGGCCGTTGAGTTGTAGGTATGTTCTGAGAAGACTGGGGGGGGATGATATAGATAAAAGGAAGAAAGGAAAAATAAAAGACTCACGTAACGCCTTTTTCTTCGAAATCCAAATCCAAATCCGCATCCACCCCACCTCCTACTTGACCTTCATCGGCCCCCGTCAAACTATCAACAAGCACACGAACGATCCCATGCGTCTGCATTGCTTCGAACGTGGGTCCGGACGTGGATGCGCGGTTGGGATGGGAGAGGTAAGCGGAGTGGGAGTTGGGGTGGATTGGGTCTTGGGGATGGGAAAGGGCATCTGGTGTGTGGAGGTTTTGAGTTTGAGTTTGGGAAGAAAGGGAAGGGGTGAAGGCTTCGTTTGGAGTAAGAAGATTGTTGAATAGGAAGACTGTTTTTCGACGGATGGTGATTTCTGCGTCTTTTTTAATTTTTTTATGAATGAGATGGGAGATTGTTATATATGTGAAAAAGTGTGAGAACGTACGTTGTAAAGCCTGTCGTAGTCGATCCCAACCATCTTCTATACCATCTCCATTAACGCTCTGAACGTCCAACTGCTTCAACGCGGGTGCGTTGTGCTTCAATAATCCTGAGAGCGCGTAGATTGCTTTGGATCGGGTTTCTTTCGAGGTTGTGGATTTGGGAGGAGGGGCGAGGAAAGATGTGAGGAGAGGGATTGGATTTAGTTTTAGGTACTGGTTCGGGTGGGAGTAAGTAAAAAGAAAAACAAAGGAAGAATAACATACAGCATCTTGAGCAGCGGGATTATTCTGTACGGCGGTGCCTATGACCCAAATGGCATGTGTTCGAATTCTTTCGAAGTCTGGTGTTGGAGTTGTTGGAGTTAATAAACCATGGAGAGGTTCCCACATGTTGAGTTTTTCGAGATCTGTGTAGATAGGAATTAGGAATGATGAGTAGGTTTGGGGAGTGTGGTTAACGTACTATTCGCGTTATCAATTTGTTCTACGAGCTTGTATACAATTCTTAGTACGAGACGTTTTCGTGGAAAGAAAACAAACCATTTCTAAATCATCCAACGCGTTTACCCTGTCATCTACATCTACTTTATCCACAGAGACGGCGATAGCTAAAGCGTCTTTCATACGCTCCGCATCGCTTTTGCCGAGGATGATATCGATGATTGAGGGGTCGAGGGGTTTAGGCTGGATTTGAGTTTGGGTTTGAGTCTGGGGTGTGGAGTTTTCGATACCCCATCTGAGGAGGGATTGCATGATCAAGTGCAGTTAGGGGATGAAGGAGGTGAATATATGGATAACGGGTGGATGGTTCGAGAATGATCGCGATAAGGATAAAGATAAGATTACTTATGTGTTTGTAGTGGCTGTGTGATAAGATTCCCTCTCCTCGTTAATTACTATCAACATGGTTAAAGATCAATTGGGTATATTAGAAACTGAGGATCCAAGTGTAGCGTTGACTGCTGCTATAATAACTGCACTTGATGAACAATCTCATGGACTCACGTTGAGTAGCGTTGTGGGATATCTCTTGAATGAGGAGGAGGTATCTGGGTACTTGGTCCGTCTAGAACTTGTTATTCATACTCAGCAAGTTATATATGGCCTGACGCAGGACCCTCTAACGCTGCTAACGCACCTCATCCCATCGGCTGACCCAGGGGTTGAAGGGATGTTGGAGGTGGTTAGGGAGAGATGTAGGCCGAAGGAGGTGATGATTGCTTGTGAGGAGAATTTGGAGAGGGTTGGGAGGTTGGTTGGGGATAGGGAGGAATGGGAAGGGGAAGGAGAGGAAGGAGAAGGAGAAGGGGAAGGAAAGAAGGAAGTTTCGCTTAGTATCCAAATCCTCAGGCTCATTCGAATGCTTACTGGTGAGTATCAAATTGCTAACCCTTATTGTAATTGTTAACTTATATATACAACAAGTGATATCGACCATCCCTCTCCGTCGAAAGTCAGCGTTATCGTTATCGTTTATACCCGAATTAGCGATTGTGATACAGAGAGTGGGCGTGAGATCAGATGGGTTTTCGAAAACAGAGGGAAGGGATGGGTTGTGGTATTCTGCGGAATTGGTGGAGAGGGTTGTGGATTTGATGGAGAAGAGGGAAGAAGAGGAGGGAAAGGGGGAATGGAAAGTAAGCAATTGTTTGGTTTGTGTTGGGTTTATGTTGGACTGAATTATTTCCAGGAAATACTTGTTAAATATATATCAACCGCTATTGATACTTTGGGTACTCACATCCAAGCGTCCCTCGCTAAACGCGCGTTTGGGGTGTGTTTTCCAAAGTTTGGAGGACCGTTGGATGAGGGATGGGAAAGGGGCGATGAGGTTGTTAGGAAACTCCAGTCGTGTTTTTCGCGTATTGGGGGGGTTCCGGGTTCAGTGGGTTCCGGGTTTGTGTTGTTCGCGCATGGGTATATGCGTGGAGACGGGAAATGGGAGTTGGGGACGTACCTGCCGTTTATGATTAGTTCTATACAGACTAACACTCTTCTCGATGAATCTCTTGCAGTCTTATTATTCTCCTTCTTTCCTTCCCACTCCCACTCCCTTCCCCCTTCATCTCCGTCATTCTTCCCCCTCCTCTCTCTCCTCCCTGTATTATCATCAACCCACCCAGATCCCTTTATTCGACACTGTGCCTTTCGCATTTTGGGGGGAATTTTGAGTGTAGTTCCGGGATTGGTCCAGGTTGAGGTGCTTGTGGAGCTTGTAGAGCGGGAAGGGTTGGGATCAAAAATGAGAATAGCGGCGATAGGGTTAGTTAAAGACGCGGTGTTGAGAGCTTTGGAACAAGATCAAGGAGAATATAGTGGGAATATGAATGTTATGACTTCACCGAGGTTTTTACAGGTTTTCGCACCCGTGTTGTTCGTGTTGAAGGATTCTATTGTGAAGTTGGATGGGGAAGACCTAGAACGAGACGAGACGATAACAGAGTTGACGAGGCTTGGGGAGGTCTTGGCGTTGTATTATGTTTTGGTTATGAGGGATATGAGGAATAGAGTGGGTTTTTTCTTCATTCACTATCCTGACCTGACCTGACCTGACCTGACCTGACCTGACTTGAATTGACTTGGTATACGTATGATACCATATAGACTGGCATCCGAGACTTGGATAACCGAGCCAACTTTGAACGGACGATCCTCGCTCCGTTGAGGGGGGGCGTACCGAGGTGGATTGGCGTGGTTCGGGGTGGGTTGAGAAAGGAGAAGGAGGAGGAGGAGGGGGAGGAGGAAGAAGAGAAGGCAAAGGAAAAGGAGGAAGAGGAAGAAAAAGAGAAGAGTCATACATCATATGCATCGGGAGGACTACACTCACACTCACACTCACATGCCCTCGCGCCCCTGGTGTCTTTACAGATTGGATTGGAGAGGATCGATGGGATGTGGGAGGTTATAGGTAGGGGGGGAGGTAGATAGGGGTCGAGACCAGATAAATACCTTAACAACTTCATCATATTTCTCAAAAAAAAACTTGTATTTCGAGAACAATCGACGCCAGCAGGATTTGAACCTGCGCCCTCAAAGAGGAACAGATTTCTAATCTGTCGCCGTAACCACTTGGCTATAGCGCCTTGGTGATCTTATCCTGTGCATTAGATTACAAAGAGTTACTTATTTTTCGTTTACAACGCGTATATGTAAAATTGAATAATGCATTTGGTTGTCGGTGATGAATATTGAACATTGAACACAAGAAGAATTATGCATCATATACAAAGAAAGAAAAGGAACAAAATGCAATGTCAGTCATTTGGGAAGTGTGGAATATGTAGATAGATATCGAATGAACTCGGTATGCAAGGATGGAGAAAAAGAGTATATGGGTTACATGGTTATTTCAGTCCCCCACGTCAGCTAGTGCCTGCGAAACCAAGAAGGTAGGTAAATAACTAGGCCATGAGCTCAGTTGAACATCATCGACCCAACGGACTCGATACTCCATTGCTACTCTTAATCGCCGTGAACGTCACTCCTCCTCCTCCCGCCCCAGGACTAGTAACACCCCCAGCAGGCAACCTCCCCACAGGAATCGCAGGTGGCTTCCTCCTCTTCGTCTGCACAGGCGGCGGCGGCGCACTCCTCCGTCCTTTCTCCTCCTTCATCTGAGCAGACCCAGGTTTAGAATCAAAATCAAAATGGGTCCTGGTAGGCGAAGTATTCGTATTCGTTAAAGACATCCCAGATAGGGAAGATAACACTAATGTGGAATTTAGTGACTCTCCTAACCCTCCGTGTTGGTTGTGGTAATGATGAAGATGATGATGATGGGTGGAGTTTGGATCGGCGAACGCTCCTTCGACGTGAGCGCTGTTGGCTGTTCCTTGACGTCTGGGTTGACGAGGGCTAGGACCCGAGAGAGATGGTTTTGAGGTAGAAGTAGGAGAAGAAGAAGAGGAGGAAGAGAGCTGTGGAGAGACGACGTTGATTGGTGGCAGTGGTGGATGCGGACGTGAATTTGAGGAAGATGCAGAAGGTGCGGTAGCAGCTGACGCAATGCCTTGCAGACTATTCACGCTGTTTGCACTACTGAAACTCGCATTGCTCGCGTTACTGCCCCTCCTGAAACTTTCAAAGAATAAGGGCGAAAGAGGTGAGCGAGGGGCATGTGTAGATGCGTCGTGTTCAGTAGGCACTCCGATGTTGTTGTTGCTATGACCTGTCACAGTCCCACTCCGAATTTTCTTGAACTCCATGCTTTTGCTCGATTTGAGCGTGCGAGGGGCTGATGCATGTGAGGATGTCACGTTGGATGTTGAGGCGGTACCGGCGGTTGTAGACGACGAAGAGCCGACACCGAGATGTGAGCGTGCACCATTGACTTTGCTCGCAGTATGCGTTGTGATGCCTCCAGCTGTATCAGCCGCATTCCAACTAATCTCACTATCATTATCCTCGTCTCCATTCAGACCCTTTGCTTCTTTGATCTGTTTCTGCCTTGCCAGACCTACACACCACTCACCCCCGAGACATCTTTCTACCAACCTCTTCGTCGTTGGATTCACGTCCCGTACGTTGGAGGGGCGGATAAGCGATTCGAGTATGTAGAGTATTTGTGGACGTTTGTAAGGGACCGTGCGGAGTTGAGTTTTTGTGAGCAAGGGGTGAAGAACGCGAAGGTAAGTATGTCGGAGCTGTGCGAAATATTGAAAAGGTTGGTGCTAGATTATAGATGAGGATGTAAATACGTACCGATTCACTATCATCATCCAGATCAGTCAGTTCGCGTAAGAAAACGTCAACTAGGACACATAAATCGTTGGTGTAAAAGTACTCTTCGGTACCTTTAGTCGTGAAGAGGAGGTAAAGTAGTTTGAGCACGAGAAGTTGCATGCAGAGGCCTTCTGGTGTGCGTTCTGAGGAAGGGTCAGTCGATCGGCAGAATGAGAAGGCGAGACACTCACGAGCACGATTCAACATGAATATCATATTCTCTCCGAAAGTTTGAGTTGATCCCAGCCTCCGCATTAGCACCCTCAGCACTCGGTTCTGACTCTCCAAGTTGCTTGCAGACGACGAATGGTGATGCCTATCCGAGTCGTTGGGCTCATTTCCAATAGACGCCACCATGAACTGTTCATTGAGCGCCACAATGAGCTTGATGACAGAATAATTGAAGGTGTCGTCCTGCATATGTCTTGTCTGTTCCACCAAATCGAATAAATAGTCCAGGAAGGCGTCGTCAAATATCCGTAGATCCTGAATAGACAGTTTCTGGACCCTGCACATCTCGTAGAGTAAACGCACACCCAAACTCCGTAGTTTCGCTTCAATCGGCACGGGGACATTGGCCCCACCGTACCCAGATCCGGATCCAAAGCCAGCAGAGTTTCCAAAATACGTATCCTCAATATCCGAGTCGATCTCTACCAAAATATGATCCATAAGAAATGGAAGAAGTGGTTGCCAGCGTTTGTGTGACCTAAAGAAATCTGAGCGTCGTCGGCCGAAGCTGAGTAGAACGTGGAAGCAGATAAACTGGAAATGGGGATTGGTGTTGGATTGAGCTTCAGAGGTCACAATGTCGGACATGCGTTCAGAATGGAAGATAAACAGCTCAGAGTCGAGGAGCATGTTACAGGCATGTTCAAGTTGGAAAGGACTCTGAAGATATTGTTCTGGGATATGTATTATTCAGCTCGTTCACTGTGCCAAACAAAACTGTCTGCTCACCATGATACGCCGCACACAATGATAACGACCTCTTGAGCGTCGAATCCAATTGCTCCAAGGTTGGTATAGCCTCTTTTTGGAGTGCAAGAATATCTTCCAGCTCTATAAGATAAATTAAAGAATCGGTGAGTGAGATAGCCTACTTGTCAAATGCCTTAGACTAACACACACCGGACCAGAATTGCTGAGCGTTATCCACAAGATAAACGATGCCTAGATCATCCTCCATTGTTATCGCAGGCATGGCAAAGCTGTGGACACTTTCTTTGGATTGTCTGTGCGGCATCTCTGCGATACAACCTTTTCGCGAGAAACCAGGTTGGGGAAGGAAGGTAGTGATAAGTAGTAAAGGAAGCGCCCACAAGGGTAGGGTTCTTAAAACCGATATACATAGAATTATGCTACGTAATGAAATGATGTAATCGGCGCTATAGCCAAGTGGTTACGGCGACAGATTAGAATTTCTTCGTGGTAAGTATCATCTGTTCCTCTTTGAGGGCGCAGGTTCGAATCCTGCTGGCGTCGAATCAAATTTTTTTACCTAGATACCTACTGTACATGTTCAAGTCCATGCGTACCGACACAGGAAATTTTTTGCATAGAGTAAAAAATTGTACATCTTCCGCCCAAGCCTGAGGAAATCATTGAAATTATCCGTTACTCAGACCCAGAATATTTGAGTCCCGTAGAGGGCTGCTCAAACCACCCTTCTGACTTACTCTGCTTATTCCTCGACTGATCTGGATTGTTCCATTACTCACTCCACTGACCCCACTCAGCATAGAACCTTCATTCAAGCTCCCTTGCTCAACTTCGACATTTGGGTACCCTCCATACTGCCTAGGTGGGATGATGATGGGTTCAATGTATACACTCTCCCTCGTGTAAGAGCTTTGCGTCGGCGAAGGTGTATATCTCTTTGGTGCTTTTCCGATACTCTTGATTCGGGGTGCGGAGCGAGAGCGACGTTGACCAAAAGCAGAACCAGGATTAGAACCTGTGCGGGGTGTAGAAACCTTTCCCAGCATAGCTCGTTCAATGGTACTTTCTTCCGAGTACGAGTTTATGCTTTCATTGTACTTTACTGACTTGGGTCGTTGAAGCCAAGATAGATCAAATGTTTCTATGCTTCTTCCTCGATCATGATTTTCACCTAAACTCCTGGCGGTGTTCTCTTGGACTAAACGTAGTTCAGAAGGAACTACGCTAGCCCTATTCCTGAATCGAGAGCCGGCACCCGCCAATGAGCTTTTCTCCGCATCGTATTTGAACGGATCCTCTGTCTGTTCGGTGGTAGGAGTTGTCATTTGAGAATATGACGATGGACGAGGAGAAGATCCTGGATGACGAGTGAAGATCGAGTCTTTCGCAGTGGGTGCAGTGGAAAGAGCAATGCTCATCTGATGCACGTGTTCGGCTGTACCTAACGGTGTGGGAAGCGTTACACCGGTTTGGGTGTCTGTATCTACGAACGGGTCTATGGAAGCCGGAGCGAGGACGAGGGAAGCTCGAGGAGCAGGTTTCCGACGAAAGGAATTGCTAGTGGACAGACCCGCTCCCTGAATGCCCCTCACCTTTGTTTCCGATGACGAGTCGGCAGATCCAGGGATAACATAAAGTGAATCTTGGAATGTTTGTTGAGTAGTACTAGTAACTCTGGGTGGTATCCCAGGAAATCGAGACGCCAGTACCTTGACAGCGCTGTGACTCATCGAATTAATTGAGTCTCTGAATCCAGAGTTTGTGCTAAAGTTGGAGATGTCTCTGGTGTGAGCAAAAACGTTATGGACGACAATTGGCTCTGGCTCAAAGTGATATGAATCGTCAGGCTTAGAAACGCCAATGGGTCCCTGATACGCTTTTGGCATCTGTGGCATGGAAAGATTATGTGTGTGACGCGTCATCGTTGAATTGGCATAATACGAAGATCTCCGCGAGGGTGCCGTTGAAAGCCACTCAGAGGCTGGACGAGTTTTGATACTTTCGACCATCTCGGTAGGACTAGGTAAATCTAGAGCAGAAAACCGCATTTCCAGAGTCGGAGCTTGACCTGATGCAGCATCGAAATGAACAGTAACCCGCTCTCTGGGTAGCATAGGTTGGGGAGAGGAAAATAATCTGGTACGAGTGGGAGGATTATTATCCCGGTAATCATCGAATGCAGCTTGAGTTGCGCCGGGTGAAAGTTGACGGAAGGTAGAAAGACGGGGATCAGAAATGAGAGGTCGGAGACGGGAACCGCGAAAAGACCGTTTGCGTTTTCCGGCGAGGATTTCTTCGCGAACTTGTTCGAAATTTTCGGATATGTCAAGGCTACAAGATCAAGAAAGTATTAGCAAGTGACAGAATAGTATGCATATGGCACGCACCCTTCCAATAGGCCTATGATCAGTGAGGCCCTCCCCAGTAAACGTAGGATTCTCCTTGCGAGCACCACCCCGAACTGCGGCGACACAAATCCAATGGCAGTCTCTACAGCACCCAGTTTGATTCCCAAAGTGATCCAGCCAGTTCCCCTGAGCAACAACGCCTCATCTGTATCGGAAGTCTCTATTCGTTGTTGCTCCAAAAACGCCTTGGCTAGCCGAAAGAAGGCAAATGAAAAGTTAAGAATTTGATAAGTAGTAATAAAACCGAGGTCAAAATCGGTGAAGATGGTCCAAAGTGTCTTATTATATGGATCGCTGAAGCCGACTGCGACTGTTGTACCTATGACTAGTCAATGGGATAGAGCTGATGAGATGCGGCTAGATGAAAGGTCATTAAGAACTTACTCCGATGGGTGATACCAATGAAAGAAGCCACTACGTTGAACACAACCACGACGGGGATGAGGATAATCAGCGTGAATTTTCCAAACATCTGCAGCCGTTGAGGAACTCCATCCAAAAATTTGGTAGAGGTGAAGAAACATAGAAAGATAGTATACAAAAGTAAGGGAAATGAAGATAATGCGGCTGTGCGAGGCGAACAATGAGCGGATCCGAGCGACTTGTGTGTGAAACTTACCGAGGGCAACGTCGACAGCCTTGAAAACTGCCAGATTATCCCGCACAGCGGGAATGATGTGTGACAACATCTCAAGCAAAGCCAGTGCAAAATAGACCCAGCCTTCAAATGTTAAGAAAACAAGCCACCTGCAAAAGAAATATAGATCACTTCAAGAGATTATCCCTCAACGAAACTTACCGATCAGAACTCCACGTCTTGAATATCAAAGACGAGGCAAACAAGAACTCCACACCAGTGGGAATGAACAAGGCAATACTCTCAGTCTCGGTCAAAGTCTCGCAGCGGAGAATCAAGGCCTGAGATAAACAGAGGGTTCCCATCTAATCGCTAAAATGTTGGGGGCAGCTCAAATGATGCGGAGCATTCCAAAGACGGTCTGATGCTGGAGCTGGAACAAATGAAGGCGAAGTAAAAGGAATGGACTGGCAGACTTGCTGCCACGCACGACCTGGAGCGCGAACGAAAAGATGAAAGGAAGAAGTGTGTCAATTGATAGATGCAAAATAAAAATGTGAGGACATATGTGGTAACCATATAGATTTCACTGGTTGCAACCGCAATAACTCCATCAAAAATGTCAGGACTTGTGATAGGTTAAAGCGTGCATTGCCAGACCTTTCACACCTTTGGAGTGGTCGTCAGTGATCAGGATTGTTCACGACGAGTACTTTGTCATGACCGAGTGTGATACAGTCTTGCCATATACAGCATTATAAGAAATCGAGAACGATCTCGTGAATATCCGTCGGATGAACGATGATACTTAATGATATGCATGGTCCAATGAATAAGTGATGACAACTGAGCATCAGATAAAACTGTGCGAGCGAGATACTCGGTTGTAAGCCTACTAGTGCAATAAAGTAATGAAAGCGATTCAGCTCTGTTCCGCCAAGATAACTTTCTTGCGTTCTGACTTGGGTTTGCTCTCCCCCGCACGTGTGTGTTTCCTTCTTCGTTCCTCCTTGACCCTTCTCGATTCGAGCATGGTGTTCTTGAGTTTGTTGGCGGCATATACTGGTTTTGGCAAATGCCGAGTTCTAAACGATAGATGTCAATGACAGATAGATCAAATGTTGGATGGAACTCACCGCACAACCTTTCCAACTTCTCTGTCCATTTTCCATCGATCCACAAGGCTGCTTCTATACTCGATCGCAGCTCTTTCTCTTGCAGTGACAATTCCAAGCCTTTCTGAAGCTTTTCCTTTCCATATACGAACATTTCCGTCATCAGATCCTGATAGGACGAAACGGGCGTCATTGGTGAAAAGAGTGGATGTCACCCTGTGTTGACAAGCATCAGATGAGGCTCGAGACAACAACCAGTATCAATTGACAAACCTTTGCATCCGTTTCGTATGATACACCTCCGGAGAATGCCCCTGTCCGGTTTGCCATATCCGCACCGTACGATCCCATCCTCCGGAAACAAACTCTGTCCCTGTCGGCGACCAGTCGCAACTCATTACTGCAGCTACGTGCCCTTTGTAGATCAAACTGGGAGCATTGAGACGCCGGATATCGAATGCGTAGAGGTTGTGATCTTCAGAAGCAAGAAGTATGTTGGTGGGGAATGTCGGTGACCACGAAAGAGCGTTAGCACGCATTTGCATGACCACCCGACGCTCTGCTTTCCCGGTCCGAATATCGTACAGGGTAAAGGTACGGTCAGAACCAACGGAAGCAAGGATAGATGATTCGCTAAGGTTGAAGCGGACGGATGAGATGGTTTCAGTAGAAGTGGGAAAAGTGAGGTTTGAAATGGGGGCACTCCTGTCAAAAGCATTGGTTGTTATTCACTGTGCAGATGTGAAGACTGACTTGGTTTCGTCCCATATTTGGACGAGAGTCGAAGCAGTGGCGAACAGCGACGACGATCTTTGATGATCTATTGAACTGAAGAGGAGTTGTTATGAATTGAATGGATATGGAGTGGTGGTAAGTGCATTGCCTACTTGAAAGCATATTTTCCAGGAAAGACATTCAAAGGCTCGTCCTGCGAGTTGGCGATTAGCTTTTACGACATGGCAGTAGCTCATCACGTACTGATGCAATCTTCCATAATTTTACATTACGGTCAACACCGCAACTAAGGAGTCGGGAGTCTCCAGCGAAGCACAGGCCTGTTACTTTTCCTTTATGTGCCTGCGGTAATCGTGCTATATGGGTTCTCTGGGAGAGATTATGCACTATAACGCCTAATATTGATCACAACTAGATTGATCTTTTTGCACCCTCAAAACAGACAATTTCACGTACATACCTCCGTCCCAACTGCCACTTGCTACTGTTGATAGTGAGTCTCCTTGTTTCGCAAGCACCTCTACAGCATCGATATGCCCTTCCAAAGCGCCCACAAATGGTTTGGCAAACATCCGGTCCATTTTTGCGGCATTCAGAGCTCTTGTACGTTCACGAGCACGGGAAAAAGGATGCATGAGTGGGTTTAGATTTCTCGAAACTGGAGTGGGATCTCCAGGTCTTGTTGCTGTATGAGCAGAGAGGTCATGTTGTAGAACGGAGACTTTCTATTTAAAAAATCATTATAATGAGTTTATGTGAAACGGATTACTCACCACCATTTGGGCTATCTGGTGGCTTGAGAAGCTCGGCTCGAAGAAACATTGAAAAATTATCGTGAGAACAATAGGTACACGTGAGCTCGTACAGACAGCTTTGACCTTTCTTCTTGGTTCCTCAATCTTGCGCTTCCACATTCAGCTATAATATGCATTCTCGCCCAATTAATCACTGCTCTTCAAACTCAGCTCTTTTCCTAGCGGTATCGAAATTTACCAACATGAACAGATGACTGACGCTGATATTTGACCCCGGACCGTGTCGTATATTCTCCGAAGGCTCTCGTGATTGCTTTACATGCCTCGACGAGGTCCCTGGATGAAGCAGTTATAGATATGACATAACCGGATTTGTTCTCTATAAAAGCTGACCATATTGACCTTCATGCTGCTCATAATTATCTTCCGCGATATGAAACCAAACAACTTTGTTTCTACTTTAGCCGCTGTTCTTTTTCTACTCTTTCGTGTAGCTGTAGCACACGGATCGGAAACACATAAGATCAACGAATGCACCGTAAGCCCGCTTGGAGACGGTCGGGATGACACTGACCAGGTACATACACTTGACTTGCCAATACACACATGGTTCTAAACACTTGACTGTTCCTCAGGTATTGGCAGCGATCTCTCAATGTGGTACCAACGGGACCATCACGCTTACGGAGGGCTCCTTCAATATCACCAGGTAGCTTTCGACCGTCTTGCCTTATTTTCATGTATCCATTGTTCCACCCTAGGAAGATGAATTGGGAGCTAAACTCTGCTAGAGTTCATTTATTTGGATACTTGAATGCAAGTCTTACTACACTTTTCAGTCATGCACACACCCATCTTATGATATCACATGTTCATAGTTTTTTCCAGACGTTGAATATTGGCTCAACATGTCAAACACATATCAAGTGGTCTTTATCCAGGTACGATGTTCATCTGTTGATGTCTATGAAGTACGAAACCAAAAGCGGAAACAAACGCGCAGAGTCAATCTTCGTGGTTTGTTGTCACGGGCTCCGACTTCGAGATCGACGCGCACAACAGTGGTGGCATTCAAGGAAACGGTCAAATTTGGTGGGATTTCTTTTCCAATCGTACACGAGAAGACGGCGATGGACGTCCTGTCGCCTTGACTCTGTTCAACGTCACTCGAGGGACAGTGCGAAACTTTCTTATAGAATCACAACCGTTCTGGTGCAACTGTGTGGCAGAATCCGAGGATGTACTATATGATGGGATGCTATGTAATGCTACCAATACCAATCCAAAATTTGCGGGCACCAAGTAAGCCTTATCGTTTTTGAACCTAAATCATGCTCATGGTCAATGATGGTTCACATTCTAGCCTGGTACCGAACACCGATGGAATTGACACGTATAGAAGCAATAATGTAACATTGCTGAACTGGGACATCACCTGTGGAGATGACTGTCTTGCGTTCGTTTCTCTGTTTTCCCGATGATGGCTTCACTGACAGATTTCATCTGGTTGAAAATTAAACAGAATCAAAGGAGTAATGCATTCAACATTTTTTTACAATACATGAGGGCATCTCATATCATGGACAGAACTCGACGAATTTACTTGTACGAAATGTGACCTGTAATGGAGGAAATGGTATCGCGTTTGGCTCTCTGGGCCAATATGCCAATCTTGTAAGTCGCTAGTTATACTATACATGCTGAGCTTACAGCAAGTCCATAGAGCGATATAGTCGAGAATGTCTATATGGAAGACCTTAAAGTACGCTCATAGAGCTTCATTAGCTTCCATTTTCTTATATCCGTATATATTTGAAGATGGTCCGCCTTCCTGCTAGTGTGCAACCAAATATGGGGACTGGGGTGAGTGAGATAGCGGATTCACTTATGCTACCAAACTCAAAGATCCTGCCTCGTGTATGTAGGTTTACTTCAAGACGTGGACTGGGGAAGTGAATGGTGTACCTCCCACAGGAGGAGGAGGAGGAACGTTAGTCGGTCTTTCTGTGTCATAACTCCACTAATCTCATCCAGTGGCCACGTCCGCAACGTTACCATCCAAAATGTGAACGTAGATCAAGTGGACATTCCGGTTCATGTCTACCAGACGAACGGCGGTAGCGCGTGAGCCAGATAACACTTATTTTAAACAGCCCTGACACTCAACACAGTTTTACAGCTCTGAAACCCCTTCCACGCTAATGTTCAGCGGGTTGCACTTTGATGATTGGACAGGAAATGCGACGGGCAACACCAGTCCGTTTCTACTCGTTGCTAATACACTAGAATGCTGATTCTATTTGAACAGTTGTCGAGTTTGTCTGTAGCCCCGCCGTAAACTGTACCGATCTTACGTTTGAGTCGTTCATTGTAACGCCCGCTGCCAATGAAGCGCCGCGATATATTTGTCAGAACGTTACCAGTATATCAGGATTACAAGGTGAGTCATGTAACCTCCAAATAGAAATCATCGAAATTAAGTTCCATTTTCTACAGCACCATGCAATGCGACTGGAGAGGCGTAACACAGAATCGCAATGAGGTTTCAACAGCGCGTTCAGTAGGAAAATGACAGAAAGTAACCCGTTGTCTCTTTCACAATGTAAATGGCATATTTTCGACTCCGCTCAACGCAATAAAGTATCCCTGCTCCCTTTCTTGTTTCATACAAGTATAGCAACGCTCCACAGTCTACAAGCTCAACTGCAGCACTACAGTATGTGTACCTGTCATCAAATTAACCTTGGAAGCCATGATACTCGTCACATTGTGACCAGCCCAAATGAATGTTGGAATCTACGAACGCACGACTAGCGTCAAAGCCATATTAGATAAGCATAGAATAATTTCTGGAACCGAAGGCCAATGCTCCTTAGCATTGACCTTCGCGTCCCAGTCCGTTCTCAACAGGTTATTGGCCCCGTGCCCAGAAAACTCAGACTCACCCTCTGATTTTCTCCTTGCGTCAACGTTTATGCTCACGCCTCCAAAAGGCATTTGCCAGTTTGATCGTCGGAGAGTAGCGTAGTTCGAGCAAACTATAGTCTTCGGATGGACACGTGATGCGGTGAACCACCTTTGCTCTTCACCGCATCGATGTAAGGCCGTCGAAGACCCAAAATAAATACAAGATCTTAAGCTAATTCAAGACATTCGCAGTCATTCCTTTTGATCACAGAGTCATGACAGACAGACTAAACTTCGACCCCAGTAACATTCCCCCACCTGATTTCTCCAGCAACACATATGCTACAATACGCAGAGCCCTCATAGCAGACGAAGAGTCACCAGGCATAACATCAGAAGCCGAAGCACAACAACACCTGCGAGACCAGTGGGAAGAAGAAAACGGGGCCCTTCGTGCACAATACGTAGCACAACTAGAAGAAGACCAGGCATTAGCAGAAGCAAGGAACGAGGAAGCGGCAGAAGAACAGCATTTGAAAGATGCAGAGAGGAAAGCCAAAGAAGACGAACTAGCTAAGAAAGCAGAGGAGAAGCGCACTCCTCTATACAGTTTCAAGCAGGGAGTAGGAGTCGGACACATAAGACAGCAAATACACCCTTACGCAAAGAAGTTAATGGCAGCACGCAAGTTTGTTCCCCTCTGGTATTTCCTACCTGAAGCAACAGCAGAAGCAAAGGAGCGCAACAAAGAGGCAATTGATACCAACCGTTTCCAAATCTCCAAATCTCCATGGACGAAACCGACTCCTCTAATTCCTCCCTCACCCTGGTGGGCTCACACACCGTTCAAGCATCCCCGAACGCAGTACCAGACTCCCGATTATCATGGGACCAGGTCATGAGGGCCAAAAGCTCTTTCCTGAACGCGTTATCTTACGGAGACTTCACAAACGACTTCATCAAGATGTTCGCAGGTTTCTATACAGGCGTGGATATGCACCCAGAGCTAAGAGAGGAGCATGGAGACAGGGTCCTAGCGCTATACCACACCAAAATGCGCAGAGCATGGTACGAAGGCTTCGAACAAAGGGAACCCTTTGACTTAGCTGTTCTCTCGGAAGACATGCTAGAAAAATGTCGCATAGAAATCTGCAGACAGAACAGCGAGAGGATGATCAAAGGCGAGTACCCACCCCTCCCACAAAATGCAGTACACACAACTAACTGGATTCCACTCACCCAACCCCTTCCTTTTCCCTCCTCACTCACGCTAACCAATGCTAATGCATCCCGCACCTGCACGTTACAATACAACCACTACCACCAACCAAAATCACGTGCTAACACCAATGCTATCTAACAAACACTAACACTAATCAACATCGCTAAATACCATTGCAAAACGCTAACATCATCTAACAACGATGCTAACCAATAAACAACACCAACACCAAATGCTAATGAATCAACGCCACACAAATGAACCTGCGGTCTCCCCACCCGCACAACGCTAATCACAAATCACAACGCCAACAACAATAACCATCACGCAAACTGCTAACCCTGGATAACGGCTGAAACCAATGCAATAACCATCGCAACAACAGGAATATCGCCCACACAGAGATGCAAGCAGTAGCAGCGCAGTACAAGCGGGAGCTCCAAGGAATTTCGCAGGCACCCTTCCCAGCAGGACCGTCCAGGCACACACCTAACAAACCATGAAACGTCCCATACCCATCGACGTCTCCTCGTAAAGCAAGTGGCATCAGAGAAGAGAACGACCTACAGAAGTCCTTTCGGGAGGTGACCCAGGCACAATTATCCCGGTGCCACCGCTGCCTGGGTCGCGACAAACACAACATCCGCCGATGCTCACGAACCTCACTCTGGAATGGGAAGAAGAACGTGCTATGTGAATGGAATACCAAAGGGTACCTGGAAATCTCAACAGGCCTGTTTGCAGGCCTCGAGCTCTGCGCAGAATGGCAACGACCTAACGGATGCATCAACCAAAAACACACAGAGAAACACAAATGCTCAGGATGCGCGAGCTCCCATCACGGCGCTGATGGATGCCCTGAAGAACAGTAGACACAGAACAAACACCCCGCTCCATGCTGATGTATGGAGAAAAGAATTAGCAGCTTTCAATTTATTTCCCAAATACCCAACTCTCGCAAACTCCATACAATTCGGTTTTAATGCAGGCATGCCACGCATAACTCACACTTTCTCTCCACCAAATAAACTCGACACTCCTGAAATGTATATAGCTTTCAAGTCAGTCATGGCGAACGAACTCGCAACTAAAAGATGGATAGGCCCTTTATCACAGGAAGACGTCGAATCAACCCTAGGAGCTTTCCAAACATCACCAATCTCAATGATCAACAAGCCAGGAAAACCCAGCAAATTCAGGTTAATACAAAACTTATCATACCCGTATGCCCCAACATACATCCCTTCCATCAGCTCAACCATCTCGTCGATAAACTCTCACATTGACTCCTCCCTGTACCCATGCCTATGGGGTACCTTTGCTAACACCTGCAGGATCATATGGACCCTACCTCCAGGTTCCCAGGGTGCAGTACGAGATGTGTCCGAAGCATATCGCTCCATCCCTCTCCACCCATCACAATGGCCGGGCCTGGTAGTGCGAACATCGGAGAGCGAATTCTGTGTGGATACAAGGGGCATGTTTGGTTTAGCATCGTCAGGAGGGATTTTTGGTCAGGTGGCAGACGCGGGTATAGACATATGCAGAGGACACGGGTTGGAACCGGTAACAAAATGGGTAGACGACCATTTCTGGATGAGGATACCACGGACATATCGGGAAGAGTACAATGAGCTCCAGGCAAAACTCAAAGTCCGAATTGAGCGAAACGGTGGGCCGAAACACCAGAAAGCCCGAATCCTGTTTCAAGGCCACACGCTACCAAACGGAATCCCTGAAGAATTTGACAATGACTTCAGGTTCCCAGTCCAGGATTTGTCGCATCAATCGAGCCGCTCCGCAGAAGACCTCCAGTTCACCTACACATTCTGCGACATCGATAGAGTCACCATCCCCCTAGGATACATTTGGGCAATTGAAAAAGACATCCAATTCGGCAAGAACCCAAAGTACTTTGGTCTCCAGTGGGATATAGAGGGAAGAACAGTATTGGTACCCAAAGAAAAGCACGAGAAATACTCGGACACTATTCGCAATTGGGAAAAACACCAAACGCACGATGCCCAAGAGGTCGCCAGGCTATACGGCCAACTGTCACATGTCAGCTTAGTAATAACCAAAGGTAGGGCCTATTTGACGGAACTCGAGAAATTCAAAATGGATCTAGACCTTTCACCCCCATCAATCAAACACAAACAACCAAAGCGGTGGCAAGCGGACCTTGAATGGTGGAAACGCACCTTAGCAACTCCCATATCCTCCCCAATACCTGGACCTGCCAACCTAATTGATATCCATGCATACTCTGACGCCAGCAGCGGCTATGGAATCGGCATATGTATCCGTGATCACTGGCGTTCTTACCGGCTCACACCAGGATGGAGAGGGAAGGAAAACGAACGTGACATCGGATGGGCAGAAGCGGCGGGTTTCTATCTCCTTAGGCTCATCATTGCAGGCGAAGCCCAACATTCTCAGCACTACAAGGTCTGGGGAGACAATGAAGGAGTGGTCGAAGGATGGTGGAATGGAAGAAGTAGAAATCGAGCCACAAACAATATATTCCGAGGAGTTCATGAGATCGTTACTGAGAACAAGTTCCACATACACACCAGGTACATTCCCAGTGCCCACAACCCCACTGACAAATACTCCCGAGGTGTATCAGGTCCAGCACACCTATCCCTCCCCAGAATTCCAATCCCCAGCATCCTCACACCCTACATCGTCAACTCAGACACCTCTTTCTCAACAGCCGGACTCCTTGAGCTCGGCCCTCCTCGAATCGTTCCTCATGCAGCTGAAACTAAACAAAGAACTTACAAATGCTCATTTGAGCAATGGCAATGAGAAGAGGAAGGACGACTCCTTGATACTTTCCAAAATGCATGGTAACCGATTAGCCACATCAGAATACTGTTACGACCATGCCAAGTTCAACTCCCGCGGTCCCGACGATCATTTTACGGTATTTGACTTCATTACTTTCTTCCGTCGCGGAGCTTATCT
>MU793589.1:0-23404 GCA_027886325.1 Lentinula aff. detonsa | reverse complement strand
TGCGTTCTGTCCATCGTACCATCCTTTTTGCTTCCGTTCCCTTGTTGCTTCCGTCTCTTGTTTTTTTCACCGTTGTTTGCCCGTTCGACGCCCGGTGTATTGGAAATCGTTATTTCCGACGATGGACGGTCGGACCGTCCCACCGATTGGGCGCATCAGTCACGATTGGTGACTGATGTGACTGCCTTCGTCTTTTTTGTTGGTCTCAATTGCACTTCTATGTACATACTGAATTTTGGAGCAGTGAGTCAGCGAAAGAGGGAAAAGTCACATTGTTATGGATTATCAAGATCTCTCGGCCCGGAACTGTGACGACAAGACATACGTTTTCCGATTTTCCAGCTCTTTACTTTCAACCACCATGACTACCTCACTCGATTATCTCAAACAGACAGGAACCGTTGTCGTCTCAGACTCCGGTGACTTTGAATGTAAGTAGCGACTTATCATGTATTATGCTGCTTACTGACCAATTTGATACAGCAATCGATGTTTACAAGCCTCAAGTAAGAGAGAACGCCTGGCAAAGAATTACCATGGACATTAATCTTCGCACTGCAGGACGCTACAACTAACCCATCACTGATCTTGGCTGCTGCTAATAAACCCGGATACGCTCGACTCATCGATGCTGCAATCAAGCACGCTAAGAGCAAGAGCGATGACCTAGACGTCCAGGTCAATACTGCGATGGATCGATTGGTGAGTAATCAGGCTGTGAATGGATTTAACCGTCTTTAATGTGCGCCTCTTCTCTCATTTTTATTAGTTGATCGAATTCGGGAAGGAGATCCTTGCTATCATTCCCGGCCGAGTTTCTACCGAAGTCGATGCACGTTTGTCCTTCGACAAAGAGGCTACCAAGGCCAAGGTACGCTGCTGTGAACAAGCATGAGTATTCCCTATCTGACTAGCTTCATTATCTAGGCTAAGGAACTTATTGCTCTTTATGATTCCGTTGGCATCAAGAAAGAGCGAATTCTCATCAAAATCGCCTCAACATGGGAGGGCATTCAGGCTGCTCGGGAACTCGAACGTGACGATGGCATTCACTGCAATCTCACCTTGCTCTTCGGCTTTGGGCAGGCTGTTGCTTGTGCCGAAGCCGGGGTAACTCTAATCTCACCCTTCGTCGGACGTGTGAGTATAGATATCCTCCAAGGAACGCGGTAAGCTCACCGCGCATCCGTAGATACTTGATTGGTACAAGAAAACTACCGGGAAGTCGTACGAGGGTGATGAAGATCCCGGTGTCCAATCTGTCAAAAAGATTTTCAACTACTACAAGCAGCACGGATATAAAACTATTGTGATGGGTGCCTCTTTCCGAAACGTATGGCTATTGTGTACTCCACTCGGCACCGGAACTGATTCTCTCCTCTTCAGGTTGGCGAGATCAAAGCACTCGCTGGTGTAGATTTCCTGACTATCTCTCCCCCGCTGCTTGAGGAACTGAAGAAATCCAACGATCAAGTACCCAAGAAGCTTGATGCTGCTGCCGGTAAGCCGTACCGCAATTTATTCCATCAGTCACATTCCTGATATATGTCCATGTCCCTTTCACTTCGTAGCTGCCAAGGATGCACCGATTCCAAAAGTCAGCTTCATTGACAACGAGCCCGAGTTCCGATGGACGCTTCTAGAGGACCAAATGGCGTTTGACAAATTGCATGAGGGTATCAAGAAGTTTGCTGAGGACGGCGAGGCTCTCAAGAAAGTACTCAAAGAGAAACTCAGTGCTTGAGTAAAATGACCGCTTCGTCTCTTGGGACGCTATCGCAATAATTTACTTCCATCGGCGGATGAACGTCCTTTTGTTCTGTCCTGTCCTGACTACTCATAGACGTGTTGAATTACCAAGCAAAATGTATATCTTTCAAGTGTAGATCAGAAAATCAGAAAATGTACGGTGCTTGGAGATTCAGACATTTTGTTGCAATTATTAGAGCTTGGAGTCATAATGCATAAAGGAGAGATACAATCGACATAATGCACAAAGGAATGTGTAAAATAGGGTCATGGACCAGAAAAGGCATGATGGAGAAAAAAGCACCGGGAAAAAAGCATCAAAATCATAGTTGGCGGAGACAAACAACTAATCAAGCAAGTTGTCCATCAAGTTAAACAACCTATCCATCTCAACGTCGAAATACCCTTCTCCGTTCAAAAGTTTCTTACAAACTCTGGGCGATAGAAACTCGCGCAAGGAAGCTCCCCAAGCAGGTGGAACGTCTAACAAGATAGTAGGAATTAATCTCGCGATGAGACGAGATTGACTGCACCATGTATGAACAGTCATTTGTCCAAGAAACTGGGTGAGGTCCCAATGGTTCTGTGTTTCGATATGTAAAAAATCCAACGCCGAGCAAGGCAGAATCCCAGGCTGTCCATCTCGTACGACGACAGCAAGATTGAAAGCCATGAACGTGTTCAAATCAGGATCGACAAGTCGAAGATTCTTAAGTGAGGTGCAGTGGAAGAATAACGAACTGAAAATTGGGGGAGGGTGAGTAGGCTGGCGGCCTGCTTCAAAATCACATTTGAGGGCGGAAAAAGTATCCTGGTCCTGAGGGCAACATGGCGACCGAAGAGTCAAATGTGTCAATTGCTGCATCGGCCAATTCAGGAGGACCTTGAGATAAAAATGATACATGTGAAGGTTATTCGTCGCGTAATTCTCTTCCGAAGCCCAAGTTCGTTCATTCTTGTGAGTCATATCATGGATCTCTAAACAATGCAAAGCCGGAACATCCAGATAAGTAGCGAGTGCCATAGCGGCTTCCGCGAAAGTGATCCCTAAGGAAAGCGTACGGAGGTTGGGAAGGGTGAGCTTATCGTTTTCGGGTATGGGCTGGTCTGACTGGTAAGGCGCAGACGCTGATAACGTCAAAGACATTAAAGTCATTTGACTACCAAGGAGCAACGTCCTGAGTTCTTCGTAAGCTGGGCGGGAATTCAACGGTAAGTTGCTGAGATTGAGAGTAACGAGAGACCGGGGAAGAAGTTGAGCCCAGTTATGAGCGACTGCGGACAAGGAGAGATGGGCAAGCTTCGGATACAAAGCTTGGTGTAAATCGACTGAAGGATTAATGCCGACAGGACACTGAAGAACAGCCGCATCCGATAAAGGCAGAAGAAGGTCGGAGTGACTCAAAAGTCCCAAATTGGAGCTTTCCATGGTAACGTCCCATTCTTCGAGCATCGGCATATGCAAATCGAAAAGGGATGCTGAGAAAGCTCGGATGGGGTCCCAGGTGTCCGATACAAGTTCAAGTCTTCTGAATCGCATTGCGTGTGGAATAATAAGCTGAAGCATCAACATCGCGGCAGTAGTCCAAGGAATAATAGGAGAAGGAGAGTTGTAGATCTCCGATTGCAATTCAACGCTGACATCGATTGGCTGCGAACCAGAGCGATGAAGAAGCGTGGTCGCCCACGGAAAGAGTTTGCAACAAACGTCCATAGAAAAAGAATTATCAAGTAGGACCGCTGGGTCAATTGAGGATATATCGACAGAGATATGAGTCCAGAACGTCGACGTGTTCAAAGATAGCTCCCGCCACAGCTTGCACACTTGAGATACAGGAAGTAATTCATCTCCTGCTTTATGCACAGCATGAAATATTTCAAGTTGAAGTTCGGGTGGCATCAAAAGTATTGAAGGGGAAGCCATCTTAGAGTAGATTTGAGAGTAGAATTGCACGTGAAAATGAGGAACTAAAGAAAAAGCTGAGAGGTGAAATTCGGTCCATAATGAGAGAGCGAGCACATACGTGATAAACGAGTATGATTTCTCAAAGGTCGCAAAGGTAAGTTGAGTGTTCTCTCAAACGAAGACCCTTATATACCTACCGATGGCCAGCCATTGTTGATCGTCAACGGTTCATGTCGGCCAACTCGAGAACAATGCGACAGCCTGTAAACCTGGTTGTATCCCTTTTCAGGAAATCCAAACAGTCATAGCCATATCGCATTCACCGCTATTGTTCGCTTCCAGAGCGAAACGGCGAGCAAAAGCACCAAAAGGTGAATAATAGAGTCACGTTGTGGCAAGAACGGAGAGGAAGAACGACCAGTTTGATAGGGTCATTATCGTGTATATCGACAAATAGAGCCGCCGTTCGTGAGTGATAGTTGACCCTGTATTCAACAAAGACGTGTTCTCAGTCCGATTCGATGCACCAGTTTCGGAAAATAGTCCATGTATAACGCCCAATTCCTTGGCTACATAAAACAGCAGGAGGAAGTCCAAGGCGAGATGTTGCCTCCACGCAAGGCAGAGGAGTTTCTGTGGTTTCTCGTGATTGGTGAACCTAAAACTCTTCAAGCTCAGGCTTCAAGCATTGTGCTCCATTTGAAGTCGTGTTGAAGGCCAGAAGTTTAAGACCCGATATTATGCAGAAAATCAAGCTATCCTTGCCTTGTAATAACCTGTGAGGTTTGTGCCTCGTGTCGCGTCGGTCCTTTGGGTCGGTCCTTTGTGTCATAGACCAAGACTAGAGTTGGTATCAAAGTGAAAAGAAATCTCCAGTACGACGGATATCGACTTCAACTTTCCTCGACTTTGTCGTCGGTCTTGTATTGACGGAAATCGTCTTCGTGTTCAACCGGGCCTCGAAAGATCACCATATCAATTTTGAGGGCCAAGCAAGCCTACGTGTCCGTCAATACTGCGGTTCAAGATTCAAACCTGCCAATTTCGGGCTACTGAGCTGGGCGTTATTAGGACCCTCAGTTTCCGTGGCGACCTAATCTTCCGGGATATAGTAGTAGTAATTTGGTAAAGGTCCCGCTTTCGACGCGGGCTCTTAAACCCAGGTAAGTGAGTCGTTGGCAGGCGTGTCTCGGGTCCCCACGACAGTAGGAAACGATCAAGGTACTTCGAGTTTGCCCTTCAACAACCCTGATTATCGGATTAGAGATATCCTAGCAAGCAGCGAATAGAAACATATACTGACGAATAGATCGTATAACTGCACTCCTTGACTTGTGCAATAGCTGAAAGAACACTGATAACAAGGCCATTGGCACATGATCGTCAGACGAATATCGATAAAAGCATCTTCGTTCAAGGACCAAGCATTCTGTTGAACCTGATGCGAGCGCTTCAGCTATACTCCCGCGTTTGACAAAATCTAGCACAAACTCTTCCAAACGGTCTTCTTTAATCAAAGCGAAAAAGACGAGGGATTGAGAGGACTTGTCTGGATGATGGATGAGCTTTGCAACGGATTGAGAGGTATCTACGGCCTGGTAACATTTCCTCGATCGCAAGAGTGGAGGGCGAAAGTTCGATACCCATAAACTACCTTGCGAAGTTGACCTTCAAGTTCTTGTGTTGGCACTATCGCTACCCTTTCCGCTCAAAGCAAGAAATACAGCCGGTCCTGTTATGTTTTCTCCATTCCTATATTTTTCCTTTCGACTACTTTGTCCAATACGCATACGATTAGAGGTCAATTCTAATCGGCAGACTTGAGATAAGATGGCTTAGGCCTTGAGTGTAAAATTCTACCATGGAAAGGGTTTCTGTAAGTAGAATGAACAGCAGCAAGCGTGTCCATTATTCGTAGATTGTCGGTAGGTCGATGGATTCATGTAGATGAGCACGACAGGACATAAAAGAGCAAATGTAATATCGTCGTCCAGGAACAACGCTGGCACATTGATGATGAAATGGAGTTAACTAATTTGGAACTTGAAAATCTCGCTGAACTGATTGTGTCATCTATATCTGATAAGATTAACATTTACAACAGATCAATACATTGGTGTTGTGATATAACGCGACATGATTGGTAAAAACGAAATAAGGTGCAACCTTCTATTCAATAGGCCAAGAGCAAGTATGTATTGTATTGACAATAAGCTTTGAAGCTACTGAAGTGTCCATGTGCACATTGGTCAAGGACCTAGATCAACCAAAATATCACCATCATTACGGACCTTGCAAGTTGCGATATACCATATGGATAAGCCAGATGCGTTGGTTCATGCACAGATTCAACGCTAGCCAGACACCAACCCCTGGAGGTCCAGACCGCAGGATGACAGGCTGGAGGGAGTAACGAGCACCATCTGTGTGCCTGCATGTGCCCTGAACAACGATAGTCTTGCGGGTATATAAATCGGTATTACTGGATAATTATGTGCCCTAGATCCGGATGGGTGCGTATGAGTACTAGTTCCTTGCACTAAATGATTCACGAGGTCATCCAGAGTCCCTAACGATTGTCGGGATTCAAGGACATGAACGTCGAGCAGAACAGACACGCTAGCTCCCTCGATAAACGGTAATCCTTGCGGCCGCCACGACACAACCCACTTCGGTCCCTCAATCGGAGGAAGACAACGAAATCATAAGGTTGAGTGGGTGGAATACACTCAGATCACCGTTAATCTTGGGAGCGAACGATATCGTCTAAGAGTAGATAGAGAAGGAGGTAATGTGTACAAGTAGAGAGGAATGGGGAAGAAAGATATAGAGCACTCGCCAAAACACAACCAATTTATAGAATTTCTAGCCGTCTGAATATGGTCTCAGAGATGGCCATAGGGCGGTGGAAATTCAGGTCTAGACCGGTGGGAATTTACAATAACTCGGATCGGCGATATTTGAATAGTGATGATACGAAGGGATCCATCGGTATATCCCGAACCAAGAATATATTTTATCGGAGAACATAAATATTCAGGATCAAATATTTAAAGAGTGGCGATAAGGATGATACTTGACTCAATAAAGAGTTGTTTGACCCAGCGGCAAATTTTAGAGGCAAATAGGGAAGGCAATCTGAGGCAAACGGTTTGGTTTGGGTTAGGGCGAAAGCCGAAAAGCAAAGCTTCACGTTAGGTAGGACAGAGAAGAACAATTGCCCCGCATCTGGCTTTATTCGCAGGCCAATTATCATTGACTCCACAGCGCTAGAGTAAGGAAAAGCCCATTTCTAAATTTCTAATGGATTCAAACCGATATTACAGATACACGGACATGATCACACCACTCACAGCTATATTTGCAGCGTTTGTTATTTTGAGCCTGATCCAATCTGGATGTATGTCTTGCACGTAACGTGTGTACCGTGCGTCGAGAAATGCTATGCTCCAGAGGGAGTCTAAACCCGGCGGGGACCTTGGCGAACAGGGGAAATAGGTAAGGTGAGAGAGAGAAAGAAACTGTAAAAGATTGCACTTGATGCATCACGCTTGGTAGCCTAGAAGGGAAAGGGCTTCCCACAGAGTATACGAGAATGTGCGGGATATAATTGTAAATGTCATGATGGCAATTCTTTGTTGATGTTCGACTCGAGTCATAGGGAGAGTCTGACAGAAGCGCCACCACACCGACGGAGGAGAACATGCCCATGAGGACAGGGCGAGGAAGGAGTGAACCCTTGATTCAGGTTCTACCCTACCTAACGTTGTTTACGTCTGGACGAGATTTGAAACCCACAAGTCTGGACGTGCTGTTCGGAAATTTTAGAAACTGTGACCGCGTAGGATTTTGAATGATACATACGACTGCAGAATGAAAGCCGAAATGCCAGGGAATTCTGGCTGGCAGCTTCGAGTCGGTCCTTCCCAGTGACTGACATTTCTATTCCCTGCCGAACGATTGTTGTCAGAAACAGAGAACTTACTGTGACGTAGGAGAGAAAGAAGCTGAAAAGTTCCAAACTCGAGACGTTTGTGACAAGTGATAGCATTGACCGGTTCGCTTATGGCTGTTTTTGTTATCTGGAGCTGGGTATAGGTAGCTCGATGAACCTTGACCTCTTGTAGTACTGGTCGATGACTTGGAGACCCGCTACATGTATCTTAAAAAACGGAGTTCAACCAAGCTTTCTACATTGTTATTCCCAGTACTTACAATTCGCAAACTGCCTTTGAAATAAACTCGCGAATCACTAGCCAGGGCACCCTTAGTGTGCTCCACTGAATTTTTTCAAGATGATATCTTTTGGCAATATCATAGCCGGCTCAGAACAGCGCCACTCTCCGGACGGCAGATCAAGAGAGACATTTGCCTGCAATAAGCGGATTGTTCCTATCTGTAGCCTGGTAATTCAAATTTTATCAGCATTGCGTAGGGTGAGTCGAAGGGTGGTGCTGTATATGATCCGGGTCATTCATTGTTATAGGAGGACCATGCAGGCGCGCTAAGTACATACGCCGCAGGGCAGTGATAAATTCGTTAGAAGTTGAAGAGCGGGAGGAGGAGAACGTCATGGATTAATGGATGATTATAGCCGCAGATTGTCCGTAAATTATCCATGGTCCGAGGCTTGATTTTGAACAAGGTTCTCTCGTCCAATATTCAGCTTTTTGCAGTTGACATCCCCAAACTCACAGGACATCAAGTGCTCCGAGTCTGGCGGTGCCAACGTTTGCCAGAACGTCAATCTTCAGCAGAGAAACACAAATTCAGATTTAGATGCGTACACTCCACACGGCCATCGCTCCGAGTCATAGGAACACGGACTGGCTTTCAATGAGTGAAAATCCGAAAGTTGGGGATGACAAGAAGGGCGTCTGAAGTTTCTGTGGCGAGCTCCAGCTTACAGATCCTTGGTCAGGAGACCGCGCTCGCACGAGGCTGACGTCATTATTTTTTATAGGTCCTTCCCCCTCGGATCGTTCATTGAGTTGAGTTCTCTTCAATAATTAACCTGTCAGGTCGTAAACGGTCTGGTTGCGTCCAACTTCGTTGCGTGGGTCCGTAAAATCTGGTTGGGTGTCTGTGTACCTGGATTCTGAATCCGTATAGCAACCACTTAAAAACTGAAAGCAAGTCGTCAGCTGTCAACATAGATATTGGTACAAAGAATAAAACGTTATAAATTTAGTAGATTGTGATGTTCATCTACATTGTGTACAGTATGGTACAACGACATTGTACGTATAGAGAAGATGCGTATGATGGAAAATGGTGTTGCAGTGAAGCATTAACATGAGACCCAATATAAAATGCATGGAAAAAAATAAGGATGATAACTTAGGAATGTGGAATCTACAATGAGTAAGTTGGGAGATGCATTTATATGACGGTGCGATGTATGAAGGTAAGGATAATTACGGAATCACACCTAGGGACTTCGTAAGAGGACTAGGATAACGGCTGTAGATAACATTCTATGGCGGAAGAAGGTATTTCAAGTACCAGTAACCAGCGGGTAGTAGCGAGAAAACCTGAACGCAAAAAAAACATCTCCATCAGAAGTTGAAATTTACCACATGCAAGTAAAGCGACCTTACCAACCAGCGTTCGGTTCACTTCAGCTCCCGCAAAGATCTAATCACCTCGCGCACGTCCTTGCGATTCCACTCACCCGTCCAACCCTGCGGTCTCATTTCCCTCTCTTCTCTCCCTTCTCTCCGATGAGGATTTGGAAACAAGAACGAACTTTGGAAGGGCGAAACTGAAACTGGGGGTGTGACAGGAGCAATGGAAGAAGGTGGTGTCATCGGCTCCGATAAGAATGTTTTCAATTGAGCCCGAGGAGTATTTTCACTTGTTTCGAGTTCCACAGAGTCTGAGCGCGGTGAGAATGGAAGGCACTCAGGCTCGGAAAAGACAATCGGAGATGCCGGCGGTACAGCATCGCATACTGCATTGCACGAGAGACTCAGAGGTGTATCAGAAACTGTGCTATCGTTGGGTGTTGTCGCCGGAGTTGGCAACTCTGAGCGTGCTTCGTTATTCTCGTCTTCGTCTTCTGAGTCCAACTCACTGTGTTCATGCCCCTCTGCTTCTGAACTGACTGAGACCACACTGGCGGAGGTTTCTGCCAACCCTACAGAGTCTGTGACTAGCTTGAGTTTGGGCGGCGTGGGTGATGGAGGTCGTACGGAAAAAATCATGGGCGATATAGGTGTGATGGCACCCTCTCTTGAATATGAATCATATTCGTTGTCGATCCAACATACTTCCTCCTTGTCATCATCCTCCATTACACCAGCATCAACGTCGTTCGTGTCCTCTTCAGCGTAGATATAAACATCTGATGACGGTCGAGAATTTGAGAGACGTATGAACGAGCCCAAGCTAGAAAGGGAACGAGCCAAACTGCCCCTTCGATTCGATCTAGTAGTCGAGCTAAGCGATGACAACGAATGAGTGGAACCCCGAGACCGTCGCCGGTTTCTTCTTCCGATAGGTCCATAATCAGTCATGTCGTTGGCAGATAATAACATATGGGCAGGCACTGCGTGACCTATTGTACGCTCAACTTTACTCCGTGGAGCAGCGGGAAGGAGGACGTCTGACGGATGGGTGTATACCGAGAGTGATGGGGAGGTAGGATTAGGATCAAGTTCGAGATTGGCTGTAAGAGTGGGCGGGGATGCTGGAATAGTTGGAAGGGTTCCAGATTGATCGTCGTCGTTCGAGACGAAGAGTTTCTGCGATTTTGCCCGTTTGAGAGCAGAGAACTTTGGATAATTAATACCAGGTAAAGTCAGTTTTTCCGAAAGCGCGCCAACATCTGATTTGCTTCTCTTTCGGCCTTTCCATTTGAATTTACACATCTTTAACAAGGAACGTTCTGAAGACGGAGAAGGTGGTCGAATTCGAAGACGCGATCCGGCACCTCCTCGACCATTCACTCGAATGGTTGTTGTGGAGAGTGAAGACGAAGCTTCGATATAAGATTGAGAGTGAGTGGATGTACTTTGCGTCCGCTCGTGTGGGTATACACGAGAGTCACTCGGGTCAGAGGACGAAATAAAAGTCGAGGATGGATTTAAATGAATGCGACGTTTTGAGCCTAAGCCACCTCTTCCCACGACGCGCGCGATGCTTATAGGTCCTGGCACAGCAGATGCCTTTGGATGTGTGCTCAACACATTAACAGATGAATCAGCCGGGGAAGAAGGGCTGATAGGTTCCCGCAGAGAATGATGCAGATATGAGATCTGCTGATTCGCTGGGCGAGGACGTGATCCCTGACCGCCTCTTCCAACGACTCGAACGGACACTGGATTTTCGACCCTAGTCGGACATGGGTTGGACGGGCAATCTGTTTCATTAATGAGAAATTTTTGATACGGAGAAATAAGTGGCGTACTTACCCAGACCTTGTAATTCTATATCACCGCCTTCTTGAGCGCGCGTCCTGGATCTACCCCCGCTTTGAGGAATGGCAGTGGTTGATTGAACTCGGGAAAGATCGGAGGGGCCAGATGGCGATACTGAGCCTGACATGTTCAGACTAGATTTCGCCTTCTTCAGAATACGAAATCTAGAAGTATTGTGGTCGAGCTGATTCGAGAATGAAGTGGTAGAGCTCTGCAGGGAAGTAGAAACTGTCACTGTTTGCTGAGAAGAATTGGAAAACAAAGAGTCGTTTCTGCCAGTGATGAACGAGTACAACGATGACTTCCTGTTTATGCTCGTCCGTGGTATAGGCTGAACATGAGAATTGAGGTCTTCAGCAATACGATCATCAGGTGTGATTGTATGCCGAGGCTCCTGGGGAAAGTTGGAAGATGCAATCATCTTTGAGCATTCGGTTTATCCTCGTATCGCTCGATGGTGGGTGAAAAAGATATCCTTAGGGCATTTCTAGCGCAACATTTTCATCATCATCAATCCAACAATCGATGATTGATCCTGATGAAGAGTAAGAGGTAAATCCGTTTCAAGGTCTAAGTGTCAAACCATCGGGCCGTCGGCGTGTCAGCAGTCCGGAAATAACAGGCGCCAAACAAAAACCTCTGAGAGAACCACAACTCCCTCTTTTGTGCAAACCAGTCTGGTGACTCCATGACCAACAAGGTGACATCCAGTCTCTTAAAGAAGAGAGAGTTATACCATTGAGGTTGCATCGACTACAGACTTCAATCCGCACAGCCTCATAACCAGCGCGGCAAGGTGATAGCCGACAGATCATTTTCATCCGAGGTTGACCGTGTGAGAAGACTGGCCGCAAGTACGAAGAACATGCGGTAAATGAGGATGCTATTCGACATCCAGAACTTCCATGAACGTGTAAAGCTGAAAGGTATTATTGGATAAGAATGGATATAGAGAAACAAAGAGAGACGAGGTGTAGTAGAAAGGGCGTTGGAGGAAAATCTGACCAGCAAAAATCGTAATGCACGACCCAGACTCTGCAGTTCAAATACAGTTTGCCAAATGCCATCTCTCACTTGCACGGCATTGTTTTGTGAATTTGGTCCAGGGTCAGAGCACTCTATATGGTGAAGATTTTTTAACGAGATCCTACAAGGGACTGCTACCTTCTCTGAACAGAAGAATATGTCAATGGAGCTTCATCATGGACGGAAACTCGATTGTTCTTCAACCTGTGTCAATCTTGTATCTCGATACAGCACTCATGGTACCTCAGCATTATTTCGTGAACCAAATGTGTCGTATCTTGATGTTCTTGTCCTTGTCTTAGACTTCAATTGTTGCTGAAACGACGATAAGTGCAGTGGACGACCCCTGAGGTATATATCATCAGGAAACTGTCTGTGTATAGGTTGAAAGACACAGTGCGACATCCATTGACTCAAAGGGGGAGCGTGCTGATGTACCTGCCTAGGAGCGTTTTCCTTACCTAGAAATTTGAAGAACTTGAGCCGCATTATCGAACACCAAGCGAGAATCAGTATCAAGAGGTTTGTGCTTTTCGAGGATTACTGATTTGCCACCAAGGTAAGACGGAAGACTCTAAAACGGGCCTTCTAAGTTCTGAAGAGAAGGAGGTCAATCTCCTAAAATGGTATTTGTTGGGACATATCTGGAATAGCCCCTGATTGTGATGACGCAACGCGTTGTCTCGCGTGACTCGCATTGCCAAAGTCTTTCAGTCTTTCACTACTCCTGGCTCCTAGCTACCCCTGAATCGCCCCTCTTCTGGCCATGTATATAAGCTGGCTATTCTGCCAGGGGTTCCCGCCTCAGCTAACGAATTTATATCACATACATCCAGCGACCTTTGATATACTCGCCGCGATTCATCAGAAAGATCATCATGACAGCCACTACCACTGCCACCACTTCTTCTCGTGTACACCGAAGAAAACATGTCGCGTCCTCAACGGCCCCTCGTGTCCATCACGCAAGCCTCGTACTCCCTTCGACCCATTCGCCAGTTCTTTTGAAGCTTGTAGACAGCAGTCTTTCGCTGCCATTTATCGGTCAGTACTGGTTACCTGGACCTCTTCACACTGAACTTATTCTTTCAATGACAGACTATATTGCAAACTTCGTTGCAGATGCCTTAGATTCTGCTAGCGGTCTACCTGCTTTTCCCTTAGGCGACAATCTAAATCGTCGATCGTCTATTGTGGGCTTGAAGTTTTTCATAAGGATGCTTTTCGGTGCTTCCCGAGTCCAAACTCCTGTTATTCTCGCAGCATTGGCCTTCATTGATAAGGCCAAGCATCGTTTTGACATCACAATCCTTCAAGAATTGCCACTAGAACGTACCTTGCTGAGCGCAATAGTTGTTGCATCGAAAGTATGTCCTTGCGCTATTTTTTTCATCACTCAATTAACCGGTGGTCCCAGGCTCTCAACGATCATACCATGAATAATATGCACTGGCAGCGGTGCAGCACAATTTTCAGAGCGAAAGAAATCAGCCGTTTCGAGCTCGAGTTTCTCGCTGCCTTGTGCTGGAACTTGAGACTTACAGACAGCGATATTCTCGTTCATTACGACGCTATTTGCACTCATTATCATGAGACATACGCTGATCCTTCCACTCCCAATCGTTCTGCGTCTAATAAAAAGGCTCAAGAGCATTCTCCAAACACTCGAGTTCCCGAAGACTGTGCCAAACATCACTCGCACAGCTTGGCGTCCGGAGCGAACACATTGTCATCTTCAAAAATTTCCCATCCGTACCATAATTCGAATCGACGTCCAAAATCCAAATCGCCGTTCAGAAGATGGATCAAATCTCTCCACATACGTTTTCGTCATCCTTCGACGACATCTGTTCCCTTACCAATACCCCAATAACCATATCTCCCTTGCTTGATATAACATTCACATTGCATATTTGTTGATTGCATGTCATTATCACTGTTTTGCTTAGCGTGCACACATATACATACCAATTGAAATTTCTTTTGACCACAATGGACATTATGCCTACGGCGTAACGTGGCACATGAATATAAGCAGCCTGAATGGAATATGAAGAGGTGCAGAAAAGCGAATCAGAAGTGCAAGTGTTGAGGTTGATCGTTCAGCATGTAATAGTAAGCCCCTGAGACAAATAAAGCCTGTAACTTTCCGCTTAGCGTTCATCCTGATGAGTGTGCATATAAAAGACTCTGATGTACTTATTGTTGTCCAGCAAATGCATTCTGAATGCGATAAACGGACCCGATGTGCACGTGGAAGGAAGGTTTTAGCTTACTGGCTTTGACATGAGTGAACTGATATACTGCAGGACAGACCCTTATTGAGCCTCTCCAAGATCGTTTCTTTTTCTCCTTTTCGTGCGATGTGCTGCACGTAGTTATAGAAAAGTTGGTGAGACTCGTATTCTGGGTTGAGATCGTTGAAGCGGCGAACTGGAGCGAAAGTCTTTCGCGGACTCTTGAATCTTCAGCCTGTTAGAAGGAACATTAGGCGCTTATCCATAATCATGTGTGTACTGGCCACCAGCTTTTATGTACTTTTCGTTCGCAAGTTCATCTTCCATCTTGAGCCAATCAGCAAATTGTCGTCGCCATTTATATTATAAACGACTTTGTTTTGGAATGCGAAAGTAAAATCTTCCTAGTGAAGATGCTAGATTCAATCGTGCTCTTTTTATAGGAAGCTGTACGTCTTTTTCTAATGAATGCGTTGTGCCGGTGTACTTAGGATGTGGATGTTAGTCGAGATCTTATCGCATTTCCTATCTTATCTCTTGCCGTAATTTATCATGATCTTCGCAGAAAAAAATTCCAATGACTCCGATCATCCTTTGTTTTTTCAACGGTCATTTTCCACCACACTATTTGCTCTCTATACTTGCTAGCTTGCTATATTCACCACTAAACTTCAGTCTTGCAGCACCACACAAATGAATTCTGAATGGAAATCTGTAGGCAATGGGCATCTGGAAGGTCCTATTCCTATTCCAGATCTCGACGTATGTCCTCTTTCAACTCTTCTTCCAGCTACACTAATCTACTTACAAGCCCTCCAAACTCACCATCACCTTGACCAAGTCTCCTAAAGCTATACTCGCACCTGAAAGCCTCATCTTTGGTGGGGTGAGTGATCCTTGTATTTTTTTGTCTTGCTCGACTGTCCCGGGTCTTACTATCCAGCCCTTTGTTTTTGTCTACACAAGGCAATGACAGACCACATGCTCGTCGCCTCCTTCGATCCCGTCTCCGGATGGTCCGCACCAGAGATCAAGCCTTATGGTCCGTTCACTTTGGATCCGGCATCAAGTTGTTTTCAGTATGCGACCAACACTTTTGAAGGGATGAAGGTTAGAGATTGATATCCGTAGTGCTGTTGATATAGATAAGCTGACGTTGAGCATCACTGCTCGTTGATGTAGGCTTATATTGGACCAGATGGTGCGCCACGGTTGTTTAGACCTGCGAAGAATATGGCGCGTCTTGCGCGGTCAGCTGAGAGGCTAGCATTACCGGTATGTTACTAATATATTCGCCGATAGGTAGAAATTCATCGGTGGACAGCCTTTCAACCCAGACGCGTTACTAGAACTCATTAAAAAGCTGGTCGTGATTGACCAAAGGTGGATACCGAACATCGAAGGGTATAGTTTGTATATACGACCTACTATTATCGGAACGCGGTCAGGTGTGTCTATTCCGACTATAAATGGTAATCTTCCTCCTGATCTGTTCTTTCCAGCCTTAGGCGTCTCCGCTTCCGACCACGCACTCCTGTATGTCATCCTCTCTCCAACCGGACCATACTTCCGCACAGGACCAAAGCCCATCTCTCTCCTCGCCGCGGCAGAAAATGTGCGAGCATGGCCCGGCGGTACAGGATCACACAAGGTCGCAGGAAATTACGCTCCTGGGTTTTTACCGCAACGGATAGCAGCGAAACAGGGGTATGATCAGATATTGTGGTTATTGCGGGATGAGAATGAATGGAAGGTCACTGAGGCGGGGGCGATGAACGTATTCGTTGTTGTGGATAGAGAGGATGGAGGTATGTGGAATTAGGAAAAAAAAGATTTCTCTCGTTTTGAAAATCGCTGATGTACTCTCGCTCCATCTCAGATTTCGACCTCATTACTCCTCCGTTAGACGGGACCATTCTACCTGGTGTCACCCGTGATTCAATCCTCGCCATCGCCAAAGCACATACAGCCGGGAAACTCACTCTCCCTGGTCTTTCCCCTACCCAATGCCTCCACCCACACGAGCGAGCGTTCGCCATCTCCGACATGGACCGATGGCTTTCGGAAGGCAAATTACGAGAGATGTTTGCGGTCGGGACAGCTGCCGTTGTCGCGCCTGTCGGACGTGTTGGGTTCCAGGACGATTTGAAGAAATTGGCAAGAGACTTGGTGTTACCCTCGTATGAGGCTGATATGGGACCTGTGAGCCGGGGCGTGAGGCAGATGATTGTTGATATACAGGAGGGGAAGTTTGAGTGGGATGGATGGTGTGTACGTTGTGAATAAATATCGAGCTTGTATACAGTGAGTTATCTATAGGGATCATTTAATGAACGTCTGACTCTGCGTGAGCACGGAAATGCAAGTAACTGGTTAGGGCGCTTCAGTACTTAATTCGAATCCCCATCTGAAGAGCAAGACATTGACTAGGGCTCCAGGCTCCAGGAACACACTTAAGGGGCTGATCTCGTGTTGCAGCGGGATAAGTGCAGCAGATAATGGACGAGAACGTGCATAGCCATCGCCTCATTCCCTGGATAACTACATACAACGTGATGGGAAAGGTTCCACTGCGATGAGCAAGATCATTCCAGCTATATCGTCAAGATTGTCCGTTCCATTTGACTCATCATTCCCGCTCCTTAGAGTTGCGCCAAATCACGGTCCTGTCCTTCGTTTGCTTCCACCACTGCCTTGGGTCTGCTGTTAACAAGCTAAACTTTCTCTGCCCTCCTTCAGATTTGCTGCATTCGCCTGGATCAAGTTCTAACAGGAAGGAAGAAAGGTTCCTAGATAGGAATGTTGGTTCCAGGGCATAATATGACGCGACATTAATCACTCTTCCCAGTCCTCTTTAACAGAATTCAAAAACAGGGCAGTGTCACTCGCAATGAAAACTCAAACAGACCCGGGAAATTACTTTGTATGGTTCCATGAAATCAAACAGATGGACAGCTTCTTGTTTCTTGATACGTTTACAGACAATGACTCACTTTGAATCTTTCGAGGTCAAGCATTGAAAAGAAGCAGATGGCGAAAATCATTGCAATCTATCTGTCCGCGAGTTTCATTCCAAGTCTCATGCATAATATTCATGTGCTGCTGATGTGATAATTGGTAGTAGTCTATATTCGCTGACAAAAAGCACTGCCAGGACCCAAATCAAAGGTGTGTAGATATAGACCGAAAGCGCAGGCGCGGAGAGGCGCCTTTGCACTGCCCTTATCCTTACGCTGATAGTAATGAGTCGGGACAGATCCAATGAATTTTCGACCTACTTTGGAAGAATGCGAATGCCGTTGAGACTCAAAAAGACGTCTTCTGCTCTGCTGCTGATTTATTTAACCCTCGTTTTTTCTTCCTCGAACCTTTCCTACCCCTACATCCTTCACAATGCCCACGTTGAGACAGATTAGCCCTGTTCTCTCCTACCAGCCATTGACAATGCTGGAAGGTACTCAGAATCCTTCTCTTCTGTTGTGGAATATGAGGGAAGTCCCATCGATATTCCTTCGCATGGACACATTCCCTGCTCGAACTTTACGACCTCATGAACTAGCCGCTTTCGCAACCCGGCCTTCTGTCCCTCATCTACATATTCGCTGTGGGATCTTTGCTGAGTCGGATGATTGGCATATCGAGGCGCGAAATCCGTTAGGAGTGACGGTGCGGGATGTCTTAGTAGCGATCTACGACGCATTCACAGAGCCGTATTCGAATGAAGCTGTCAATACTTTGTGCGCGAAAACTCAGACGATGGTGTTGAATTCGTTTCACTCCCGGGTAAGAGCCACGGTCGATTCTAGGTCAGCTTGGGAGGCGGGAATGCAGAGGGGGGATCGTTTGATGCGACATTTTTGGTTCGGAGGATTATCTTTGCCATACGATGGTGGAGAGGAGATGGAGAATACTTGTTTCTTGTCATTGAGAAGGATTGACGATCAACCCAATTTATCATCCCCAACGCGAATCGTGCCTTCACCGTTTAGATAGGCTTTGAGGGAGCTTGGGGCATTGAAATACGAACTGGGTTCCATTGGCTATCAAGGGTATCGAAATCCATCATTCTTACTATACAGGTAAATTCCTCATCGTTCGGACAAATCCTGTTTCTCTTTCCCACCCCAGGATACTCGGCAGATCCCCATCGAATACTCAAACATATCGGGTTGCGACTCATCTCCTTTTCCAGCCAATTTTCCATCCTTTGACATTGGCATAGCAATCGCCACCGCGATTTGAAGGTTTTCGCAACGGTCCAAGCCATCTCGAGGATTGACAAAACGCTTTTCCGACTCCGGACTTGATTCCGTTGCATCCTCATGATCTTGTTGTCGATGGTGATACCGGAGATAATTGATGCATGATCCAAGGAGCTCTCGGCTTTGGAAAAAGACATGAAAGAGGAATGAAGTCCTCTCCAAGGGCGACTCTTGAGCGGCCTCGGACCGTTCCTTGCCGTCGCACTCACGAATGAGTGCAGTCACAGATATTGGCTGGGAATTGTCCAGATAAGTTCAACTTGGCGTAGTTGGATAAAAACGTGTAAGATTCTGTCAGCTCACCATAACCGTCTCCCAATTGACTCCCTCTTGATCCGCAGAGACCGGTCTAGACACTCCCCTTGGTGGTTCACTGCTCATTCCAGGTGTCTCCATTGCTTTAATCCCTACCGCTCTTGTTCCCAAGGTAGTCCACAAGTCCCAGAGCATTGGCCTACTCCCAATATCCATCGGATCCTTCTGAGTTTCCCCTCTGCGCATCTGACGTCCTACATCCGATCTAAATCGAGCAAAATACGCGCGACGCCAGCCGAGGGCGGCGATAACGGCTGTCACGAGGAGTCCGATAGCTAGAAAGGCGAGGATAAGCGGTGGCGAGGAGGTCGGGGTGAAGAAGCTTCCAGTGTCGGGGTTATCGTTGGATGAGTCTGTCGATGAGGATGATGATGCGGTCGATGTGGAGGACGATGATGACATTTCAGTTTGGAGGGCCATTCTTTATCTAGCCGTTCTCACTCTTTTTGCGAGTGAGGAGATGGAGGTATCGTCGTTAAAGGTGCCCGGTAATGGACAGGATCATGGTCGTCTGGGAAGATCTCTCGTTTGCTGGTTTCTCGTGTATACGGCCTGGGTAAAGGAAGCGGGGAAGGTCGAATGAACGTGTGTATATAAATATGGGGAATTATGATGGGCTGTAACATTGGACGTCTCGTGGGTCTCCGAGTACTATATAGGGTCATTTACGCCGAGGATCTTGTACATACATAACATTACCACTGTTCTGGATATACGTTGTTTTCTGAACTGCTCGATGATATCTCTATTACCCGTTATTTACTCCTCATTCGGAAAAGGATATAGACAAAGAATTGTATTACAGCCCGAGGGTAGTACTAAGTACACTAGGTCATCAGAAAATGAGGATATAAGTATAGATAATGCGATGTGCAATATACATAACAGTAAGAAAGCGTGTAAGACGTTGGTATCATCGTGTTTTTCGTGCGACGATCCGTTCATAGGACAATGTAATCGTGAGTAGTAGAAGTTGCTATTCTAGTTCATTAAAAGATGAGTCGTGAAATACTGTGATCATGAAGATCCGGATATTGAGAGCGTAGGACGGAAGCCCAGGCCATTCAGCGGGACTGAGAGTTCGGATACGTATAAAGCAGATCAACGGACCCGTTATTGCTTGTGCCGATGAACAGTACCGAGTCTGGAGTCATTGGAGGAACATATCCACCATAGCCGCATTCGTAATCATTCGCCGCGAGCAATTTCGACCAGTACTGCAGGTCTGCTGGAGCGATAGCGTCTAGTTTCTGATTCATCACCGATCTTGCTAGCAGATTACGACTAGGGTATGAATTAGTGTTCTCGTCGGCAGAGACGATAGTGATGAGGACAACGACTCGCTCGAGGGAGATAGCGAGGGCGCGAGATATAGCGCGAGGGTCAGTTAAGGAATTTGCGATAGGTGTATGCATGATCAGTGCGGGATCAACGCGGATTTGAGCGAGGACTGTTCGAACTGTGAAGAAATAATCAGGTATTTATAGCTAAATATGGAACAACAACGGAGTGTACGGGGAGATTTTGATTTTGGATACATAAATTTGCTCCAACTAGACTTGAGAACTGAGGCGTATGCCTGCCAAGTAAAATTGTGAGGGGGAAGACCGAGATGATCCCGCAACAAATCCATCATGCTCTGAATGCTTCAACGATGGAGTAGGTTCTTTGAACGCGATCCCGATGCTTTCATTTGAATTGGAATTTTCACAGGTGACTTGGACGTCGTACGGTTCTGGGTTCATATGAGATCTTGGATTTTCCTTTTCCGCTGAGAGAATGACGGAATGCCAGGAAACCCCCATGGACTTGTGTTAACAGACTTCCGTCTTTCAGAGCCGACTGATAGAAAGGCACTGCGTGCTTCTTTCCTGAGGGAGCTTGCTGATAGTGGTAATGGTTCCGTGCCGGACCAGTTGCAAGAGGGTATTGAGAATGGTATTGAGATGCAACCATCTTTAGAATGATCAAAAAGGATTGCGTGTAGAGAGGTCTAGATGAGTGCCGAATCAAGGCTCACTTTGGAGTAGAAAGTCCAAGTTCTTTAGAGAGGAGACCAGCCAAAGCGATTCTTTTCACCATTTTCGGTCACCAGCCGCAATACAAAAACCCTCAGCAAAGTACAACAAAGTATTGAGCCCATCGTCAAGGGCTCAACTCTTAATCCTGAATACATTCTAAATGGTATGTAAACGAATAAGTACGGTCGACAGGGAGTTGTTATTGTATGGTGGATTAAAACAAGAAGTTAAAGACGTAAGAGAGCTGGATTTATAAATTGAGTATTCAAATTCAAAATGGACTACATTACCCATTATTATTTCCCAATTGGTGTTGAGAGCATCGTGGCGAGGATGTGGCGCCTATAACCGGAACCCGGATCGATCACTCCGGACCGCCAGGTCACACGAAGCTAACGGGCCGGGATTTCCGGGTCGGATTTTCCGAAAACCTTTTCCGCTCCGTCTGCTATAAAAACAATCTTCAACTATGATCACTTCACCCTTTTCCCACTTCTTTGCCTCTTGGAGTATCTTTTTATCATTATGCCTAAGATTACTGGATTCGAAATACACGGTACGTTTGTTCTGCGAGCTTTCAGTTAATCCTGATCTATATCTTGTGCTCAGACGTCCGGTTTCCTACATCGCTCACTGGTGATGGGACGGATGCCATGTAAGATCATTACTTGACCCTTCTTTTTTTTCTTCTGAAGTCTCTGTTACAAAAGGAATACAGATTGTGACTATTCATCGGCTTATATCACCTTGTTAACGGATTCTGAGCTCGTCGGTCATGGAATGACCTTCACCATTGGACGAGGAAACGATATCGTAGGTCTTCTTTTCCCAGAACCTTATCACAGATGTCATTTTGCATCAGGTATGCATGGCTATCCGCGAAGTCGCCAACAGACTCATTGGGAAGGAAACCGAAGACCTCTTTGCAGACATGGGCAAAACCTGGGACTTCATGATGTCCGATCCTCAACTGCGCTGGATAGGACCTGAAAAAGGAGTCATCCATATTGCTACTGGCTCTGTAAACAATGCTCTTTGGGACATGTACGCTCGCTCGAGACAAAAGCCTCTTTGGAAGCTCGTCGTAGACTTTTCTCCAGAGGAGCTTGTACGTTCTGCAGCTTGGAGGTACATCTCAGATGCGATTACCAAGGAAGAGGCATTAGAGATGCTGAAGAAATTGGAGAGTTCAAAGGCTGAGAGGGAAGCCAAAGTCAGGGAACTTGGGTCAGCCTCAACGTTCTCCCTCACACAACTTTCTTTCTGATCTGAGTTTCTTCTAGATACCCTGCATATGTCACTTCTGCCGGCTGGCTCGGATACTCTGACGAAAAAGTCGCTCGACTGACGAAAGAAGCCGTCGCCATGGGCTTCAACCACTTCAAGATGAAAGTAGGCGCTGACCAGGCCAACGACTTGCGCCGAGGAAAAATCATTCGTTCGATCATCGACGACCCACAGTACCTTCCTGCGGGGACCCTGCCTCGCGATCCGAACAGCGAAGATTTGAAGGACAAGAATGCTGGTCCCACTGGAAGTGTCCTGATGATTGACGCGAACCAGGTTTGGGATGTGCCGCAGGCGATTGAATATGTAAAAGGCTTAGAGGAAATCAAGCCTTGGTGCGGTTTGTCCCTTCTTGTTTAATTCATAAGCTCATGTCTTTCGAAAGGTTCATCGAAGAGCCCACCGCACCGGATGACGTCCTTGGCCATTCCGCCATCCGTAAAGCCTTAAAGCCTCACGGGATTGGCGTCGCTACGGGTGAGCACGCCCACAATAGGATGGTCTTCAAGCAATTGCTACAGGCGGAAGCTATTGATGTCTGTCAAATTGATTCATGTCGGTTGGCTGGTGTGAGCGAAGTCATCAGCGTGTTGTTGATGTCTGCCAAGTGAGCACATATTGCTGATACTTGTGGATGATTCTCGGATGTGTTATACATACTGACTCAATCCCGTGGCATGGTTTTTAGGTTTGGTGTCCCCGTCTGTCCTCATGCAGGTGGTGTTGGCTTGTGCGAATATGTTATTCACTTGAGGTCAGTAGGCATACACTCAATCGAAATCATGACCCACTGATATTTATCTCCCTTCATGTCCCGATCTATGCAGCCTGATTGACTACATCGCAGTCTCTGGAACCATGGAACGAAACGTTCTCGAATTCGTTGACCATTTACATGAACATTTCGTTACTCCGTGCTCGATCAACTCGAGGGGAAGGTACAACGTACCGACGAATCCTCACGAGGGATACAGTATCGAGATGTTCCAGACTAGTATTGCTGAGTATGAGTGGCCCAACGGGTCGTATTGGTTGAGTGCGAAGGGAAAGAATGTATAAGTAGAAGAGGAGAATACAATCAAGGACTATAACGTCATTTTTCATCGGAAAATCAACTGACATCTACGTACTTTTCAGTTTGGATTACATCTTGTATCTACTTCTCTGGCCTTACACCTGG
>MU793588.1:0-23743 GCA_027886325.1 Lentinula aff. detonsa | reverse complement strand
TCTCGACCTCTTGGTCTTTGGGAACTAGGTTCATGTTTGTATCTTCGTTTACACTCAATATTGACTTGGTCTTTGGGAACTAGTTTGCCTTATCTGACCCTTGTGATTGGCCCTTCGTGCTATCGCAGTCGCTGAGATCATTTATCCTTTTAGACCTCTGTGTGTTGAGTGTTACTCACACTCAGGTTTGTGCCTGTGCCGTGCTTTTGATCGCTTCCCATCGTCGCTTCCACCTACGTCGCGACACATGGCCTTAACACAATTTCAATGTGCAGCTATTCTGTTGATATGACTTATAATGTAATAACCTCAGTTTGAAGTTAACATCTGTTGAATTTGAGGCCGGAACAATTTCAGAGATGGCTGGGAAAAGGGTCATCGGGAGGCAGATTCTTTGCTGTATCCAAAGTCCTCAGTGAGTGCAGGGAAGAAAGGGCGGGAAAAAGTCCCTCTATTCATGCTATCTAGGCTGTATATCAAATAGATCAAATATCAAATATAAAAGAGGCTGTACTTATTGAAGTGTGGACCAGCCATGGAACTAATAGCCGTGGCCGAAGCAACCGTCGGCTCTCTTCTCTCGACAACATCTATCCTGATAATTGGAAATATACTCATAAATTATTTCTTTATCCACTTTCCCTATCATTTTCATGTGAACATTATCAGCCGTAGTAAAGTGCCACTGCTTTCTTTCGTAATATCTATTCTTTGATTTATTCTGCATACACTACCGGCTTTCATTTGACGCTGTGCTACCGCCACTGGACAGAGACGCTCAGACCGATTTATCCGCGATAATCATGTCGGCAGCCTGACGGAGTATAGTGAGCAGCCGAATGATTTTACTTGAAAGTTGGTGGTACACACCTTTTCGGCAATGGCATAAATGGTAGCCTGAACGTGGCAAGCAAGTGGCACTGGGATAATGCTCGCATCAACAATACGTAAGTTCCTCGTTCCGTAAACCTTCAGACGAGCATCAACAACGCCTTGAAGTAACTTGCAAATCAGTAAACAAGCATAGGTGAAATAGAAATACAACACTATACCTCCCAGCTCACGCGAAGCCATAATAGCAGATCCTGCATAGCGCGGCAGGCGTAAATGATGCACAAACGACCGAACAAGAAATTACCCACCCATAATATGGAGCCCAGGCTGCGCAGCTTCGCGGATGAACCTATTTGGCTATGATGTCAGAAGGTTGTGCTGATTATCGACGATAGTACATACGCCTCCACGTGTTCGTCTTCGGACAAGATGATTGGAGGAAGCGTCTGGTGTTGTACGATTTTCTTCATTGGCTCTGTATTTACTAGTTTCTCCATCAACCTATACCCCGCAAGAAGGAGTGCGACATCTATACGATCGAGGATATGAGGAAAAGAAATTTCAATCTACTTGACAAGTACCAAAGTTATTGCTGAGAAGCTTTGGGTCCAGTATGGGTGGGTTGAGTGAGTCGTGAATGGACGGCTTGAGCGGATCCGTGAATCTTGTATGCTATAAAAATCAATCGGCACAGGCTTTTACGACTCTAATGAGAATCCATACGATTGAGCCTCGACTGAAGGGATGCTAGGAGGAAGTTTTGAGGAAATATCCTGTACGGACAAATGGAAGACATACCTGTATACCAGAGAAAAGAGCTAGATATGATTGTCCCGGTTCGACTGCAACGATTCCTTTGGACATGTGGAATGTCTCAAGCGTAGCTGTCTGCTTCTTCTCAAGTAACTCAAGCTGAATATCAAATTGAGCCTGATGCACACGACTAAGCGTCCCATTCTTTGTTTCGAGAGCAATCTGCTCCTTCAATGCCGAAATTGCGCTCTTGAGTGTATCGTTTCCATTAATGCGGCTGACTGTCTCAATAGAATTAAAGCATGCGTTTGCATCGGCGGCAGCCAACCACCCTCTTCCTGTCGCTTCGCTGTAAACGACGTGAGGAAATGTTAACCAGGCGTCCCACTGATAATCCTAGTAGGATTAATACTTACTAAAGTGCGGTCTGCTCAGCCAAAAACTGTGGGTTGTTGCGGAATTCGTCTAGCGAAGAAAATGTGAAGTCCAGAACAGGATTCATCATTAGATTCAACGACTGACCAAATGTTTTTGTCCCTTCTTTTGCAAGATACTGAGTGGGAATGAAGACGTGTTCCTAACGGCGGCAGTACGTCATTCGAGGATCAGGAACAAAAAGACAGGGGCAGAGCGCACTGTCACATTTTCGCCAACAGATGGAAGATCTACGATGCACTCAATGTTGTGAGCTTCAAGGAATTTTGCATCCCCAATACCTATGTATGCATTGAGTTCGGATATTTCTTCACGGAACAGGATACGCCTCACCAGAAAGCTCCAAGATTTGGGGGGTTTGAACTGTCCCAGCAGAGAGGATAACCTCTGTACGTGCATTGGCGACAAATGTCTTTCCATCAACAATGAACTCAACACCAGTCACTCGAATGTCTTCGTGGGATGCAGAAGTATCAAAGATGAGTCTGGCGGCCTAAGACGAAGATGCCTGTTATACGAAAACTCATGGTTTCCAGATCAAGGAGTAAATGTACCTGTGCTCCAAGGAGAACCTTGAGATTTTTGCGATGGGATGCTGGCTTGAAGTAAGCGACGGACGCGTGAACGCGTTTCCCCTTCTCAATGTCAATGGCACGTCTGAGATTATAGACGCCAGATTTGTTTCCTCCGTACTAAAACAGCTCATTTAAAAAGGAAGATGCAGGTTAGGCAAAATGCGCACGGGATTTGCATTGGTAGGAACGCCGAGCGTATTCCAGCCTTGGATGTACGGCTGTGTCACATCTGCCCACAGCGAGTTATAAGAAGTCTGTCGAACCGATTGTCAGACTGACTAGCATGACAACCAGACATGTCCGTTTACTTTGACTGCGCCTTTCATGCCCACAGATTTCTCAAATGGTACTCCAGAGCGGAAAACATCTTCTTCAGAGCGAGAGAAACCAGGGAAAGTATCTCCGGCTTCGGAAATCGAACTTGCATCCTCAACCTTGGTAAGATATGGAAGAAGAGAGTCCCAGCACCATTCGTGCTGGTCAGCTGGATCAAGTAATCTACCTAGGGTATCATACTCGGCACTTGACGCACGATCCCATACAGTGTAGTTGATGCCTGTAGAACCTCCAAGCATTTTTCCTCTGTTATGTGTTTAGACTAAGTACGGACGATCATAGTAACAGACTAACCTAGCTAGGGCGATGTTACGCTGTGATGCAGTCAGTTGAGGCTCCGTTGAGAGGCAATAGTCAAATTCAGGTCTTCCGATGGCAGCGCCAACGTTTCCTGAGACGGGCGGAATGAGTAGATAAAATAGATGAGGATCGAACATCGACAGACTGGGTACGTCTATTACAGGGTCTTCCACAACAGTTCCAGCCTCTAATACTCCAACGACGACATCTGGATTTTCAGATAAACTACAAAGAGTTCTATCATTAAGCTTGGATAACAGAAGACAAATACTAACCGAGCAGCGATGGGCAGGCCAGCATTGCCTCCGCCTGGGTCAAGTTCAATACAATTGATGCAACAATCCACGAACAGAAGCGAACGCACCGATGACAAGGTAATCGAACGTGAGGGTACAAAATTCATTTGCGCTATGAAGTCCATGAGATGCGGAGGGTAGAGAGGCCATTCAAGTTTGTGTTCGAATTCTCGAATTTGAGATGAGAGTAGATAATTTGAATGCCCAGTGAGATTTGGGGGAGGACGAAAGACAAGGGAATAGCACAGTACTATGCTCCATTATGATACTGGTGGTAAAGCCGGAGAGCTCGCTCTTCATCAAGCTTCACTCCGGAAATCGCCGCTTACATATCGAACTGGGGGGGGGTCTGCCATCTTTGATCATCTTATCTCATACACCAAGTACCACGTTTTGTGTACAGGATAAAGCACATAAACATGCATCTTAAGTTTATTCTTGGACTTTTTCCGAGCACTTAACTACCACTTCATCCATTTACTACATAGTTCTCCCTTAGCACTTGGCTTAGGAACAAAATGCACCCTCAGTCGATAAAGTACCAATTTCCGTCATTGATTTACTGAAGGTCAAAGTCAGTGTCCCCTTAATCGCCGTACTAGATCTAAGATGATTCAATATACATTCTAAACAAATTCAGAGCGGCACTATAATGGATAAACGGGTCAGGGAAAATAACGAGTTTATGCTAGAATAGGAGAATACTAGTAGCTGAGATTAGACAGAACCCTAAAATCTCCTGTGATTAGAGCATCTCCCCCCAGTACGTGTATGCGGATCCACTTAAGATCATCAATCACGGGCCCGGGAATTTATTAATGTCCATTGTCAAGGATATCCCTTACTCGGCCTAAGTCCTCGACGTATTGATACTGTCCTTGAAATCTTCGTATCTTTGATTGCCCATGGATAAGTATAATATATCTTAGTTTATGTCTGATTCAGTAGTGAGTTCAGAGAACTCGGAACTCAGCTTTAGCAATCAATCAAGATTCACCAGTTCAGATTCCGTAGTCTACGGTCTCATTAGTAGAACCAAGTACTTATCACGCTAAGTTGAAAGTGAAACAGATATGGAGCTCTTGAGATGTTAACTTACCAAATTCAAATTGATATTATTCGACTATACATATACTGTAATATTCATGATACCATTCAGTCTGACGCAAGGCACAAATTGAAGCGACTCGTACAAAAAAACACATACTACAAGCCAACGTGACTTACAAGGCTTTGCATGCAAGAACAACCTCGTGAGTTCAAGGACGTTCTCGACATCGACATCGACGTTACTTCATATCGTCAATTTATACCGCCGAAAGCTGGGTCCCAGTTTCGTGTCTCGCAAAGGTAATGTCTTCCGAGTTCTCAAGCTGGAAGAAAAATATACATAGCTAGGATGAGCACAGGACAAAATATCTCAAAATGCGTTCACATACCCGTCCTACACGTTTATTGAAAGTGGACAATGATGAATCACCCGAGGTATATTGACCCTATGCAGCGGATGCGCGGATTAGTATAATGAACGACACAGTGTAGTATAATAGAATGGCATACCTCGCCAATGTGCACTTCTACTGGCTGGGTATTGCTTAACCCACTCAACGTGTTCCAAGATGGCTGTTGGGCTCTGAGAGAAGCACGGCCATTAAGTCTGTTCCACCTCTGGTCAGTACAACGTCACAAAGAAATGAAAGTTGAGTCATACGAAGCAAGCAGCGAGTTTGAGTAAACTACAGTCGAGAAATATACCAATTAGAGCTCATGATAGACAGAGAAAGTGGTCGGTGACGTACGCTTAGCGTAGAATAAAGTGATGCCGATCCAGACAACTAGAAAATGTTTAGCGCACTTTCCAACGAGTGGGTGTTCGAAAACTTACATGTGTCCGGCATAGCAAGCGACTGAGGTTTCCAATTCAAAAATCATTGTGCACGAAATATGTTCACAGAATACTCACTGTAATCAGCATGACAATTGCTGCTACGCTGGATGAGGCATTAGCCGAATGAGAACTAACTAAGAGAGCAGAAATTTCTTACGCTGTAAGACTTCCTGTCTCTGAAAGCATATTAAACATTCAAAGACAACATTAGCAACAGGAACAAGACTGACCGATTGTCCATACGATCAGCTTGTCTACAACCGCGGTCGTACTGTGCAATGCGATCAGGGAGCATTCCAAAACCGATTGCTCAAACTTACTGTCGAGGGACCTCACGTCTCGGGCGCCAAAGGTAGTAGCAGAGTGCTCCAGCATTTACTATATCGACGAAGACATTACAACACAATGTCGCCGTAGCAATCCATTCATCATGCGCCGCAAAGTAAGCCATAGTACTTTGCGCGCTGACAACATATATCGCGATTGTACCGGTAAATTGAACGACCGCAATGATCCATACCATGACAGGAAGATACAGCTTCTGCGAGAGCACCCAGACTCGGTACGCGAAGAAAGCCTAGATAGTTGTTGAATGGTCGGTAAAGGTTGGAAAAAATATGAGCACATTGGCATACCTGCACAAGACTGCTGATGATCCCATCAAATACAGAGGACATGTCGATTGTCCAGTGGAGTTCTCCAATTGCAGTAGGATTTCCGTAAAATTGAACGGAAAGACGATATAGATAAATCCAGATAAAGATCGTGTGCAAGGTCTCGAATGTCCTGGATGCGGAATGAGCCCAGCATACCTATCGCTTGAATATCATGAGAGGTACGAACCATATCAATGCTACCTGAAAATTGTGTGGTCAGGACAAGCAAGTGCAGCAGATGGAGAAAATACATTGCTTACAAGCAATTTAATCCACAGTTTATCCTTGAACCCGTTCTTGTAGTATATGTAGAGCTGCATACTAGTCACTCCATAGAGGGTAGAAGAGATCAAGACTCCAATTTCGAGTACACCAAGAGTTAGACCGAGAGAAGCCATGGAAGAGGGAGCGACGCAAAACTACTGGCAGGTGCGTTCGTCGAGATGTTTTGTAATTGACCGCACTATGGCAACTGAAGGCAGACCGAAAAAAAGCCTTGGCTCAGCGTTCAATCTTGATAGAATTTATCAAAGCTTGATTGCAGACCAGAACCTGGAGGCTGAGAGATGTTAGTCGAAGGATTGTCAAGCTCCTGTGGATACCACAGCCTTGCGATTATTTCGGGTGCAAGAAACGACCAGAACAGTGGAGGTTATCTAGATTTACCTCTGTTTCTCGGGAGCATCTGATCACAAACCGTTCAGAAACGTTCCCTGCGATACCTAATCAAGTCCTAACTTGTATCTCATGGAGCCTTTGCATCGCCGTGGACTTGATAATTGATACCAACCAATGGGTCATCAATACTAATAAAGTGCCACAAGTTGATTACCGCTGAAAACAAAATCGTTCCCGTTTAGTCAGGCAACTGAATCCGATGCGGCGTTTTGGAGGAGTTCTGGCCAAAGCCGAATGTGGGATGTACCAGCTCAAACGGAATTATGTCAGCATGATTGATGCGGCCCAACGATTGGTCTTCAATTGACTACTAAGACCAACCAGCCGGATACCTAGCCTTAGTGGAAGTCGAGAGGCACTAAGTATCACCCAGGAAATTCACTTGATCTCACATCATAATCGACCAGAGTCACCGTTCACGGCGGTGAAACTTCAAGCACTGGCGTATGGTTCCGCCCAGTGTTAAATTAAACTCTGGCTGCTGTGCTTTCCCCAAAAATTTCCGCGTTCGTGCCCTTTCAAGTCGAAATGTATACGGAAAATTTTTGTAATCACTCAGGTGCTGAGCCGCCTCAGTAAAGACAACAAAACCATGTCCGCCGGTATCTTCTTCTATCTATATAAGTCCACTACCCCAGAACCTCGTTTTCAGAAAGCCGATGGCAAATCGTTCAGGCACTATTCCAAGCCTAGTACGCGTAAGGCCAACGCTCACTATCGACTTCATCGAGACTTATGGCTATCTTTCCTCAATACTTGATTTCTTGTGGCGCCACTTTTATACCTGCATTCTGTTTACCTGGACTGACTACAAAACAATAATGCTTCCCATAGTAAGTCTGAGATTATCTTCGAACCTTATCAATCCGAAGAGTTGCATACCTGTGGAATATTTTCATAGACAGTATTTGCATGTGCTACTGGTCCCGTCCAGTCTATCTCAAACTTGGTGCAGGGTCTCCTTTGGATATGGCTACACCTTCTCTTGTGCAACGTCTCCAATCAAGCTCGGAGTGGGGCCGAGGATGCCATCAACCGTCCATGGAGACCTCTTCCGTCAGGACGACTGACCGTTACCCAGGCCATCGGACTGCGATGGTCTATGGTGTGCTTGTGTATGCTATGGTCAACTGCCTATGGGACTGAAGCTCTTTTCGCTACAACGACTCTGATCACAACCACAATTCTTTACGACGAAGTAGGGATGTCGAAAACCCCTTTTGGCAAAAATCTTTGCAATATTGGAGGATACACCTCTTTTGAGTTTGGAGCAGTGAAGATTATGGGCAAGCTTTTTCAATTTGTCTTGTGTTGGAAGGGGATCTTCACATTAGTATTTGGCAGGTCCAGAAAACTCACCTGATGCTTTATCGATTACTGCTATCATTCTGAGTGGTGCTGTCATCTTCACCACCATCCAAGCTCAGGACTTTCCTGATGTGCAAGGAGATGCCGCCTTAGGCAGGGTGACACTCCCTATTTATGCGCCGGAGTTCTCCCGCATTTTCACCTTTCTAGCTATCACAATGTGGTCCAGCGGTCTCGGGTGGTTCTGGGGCATTGGTCCGTGGTGTCAAGGGATTTTTGTTGCTACAGGTCTATTTGTGGGCCTTCGATACTATTGTTGGCGTACACCACAAGATGACAAGCGCTCTTACCTGTTGTTCAATGTATGTCTTGCCTGTCTCGTCTGCATGCCTATGCCGTTAATCTTTCCTTCAGTGTTGGCTTATTTGCGCTCATCTGCTGCCGGTCAAGAGCAGGATGTCGCTTCCTGATTTTGAACCGGTTGGGTATGTTCAGGGTCTATGACGCGTCGACAAGCCACGCTTCGTATCTGGGCTCAATTTTATTTTTATTGCAATAAGATATGATGATCATCTTCGACAATACGGTACCCAACATTAATTCATTGATTTCTCAAATCCGAGTCTCGAAAATTGTACTTAATAGAGGAAATTGAAATCGTTGATCTCTGAAAGGACAGGAGATCAATGCCTTTATCAGCCAGTGTGAATTATAAATATGGTCAAAAGAGCAGACAGAAACGAAGTGTTTCATACTCAGACTAATCATACTTAGACTAATAAATACAACGAGTAATGTCAGATGACCTACAAGCAGTCTTCACGGCAATATTCAATCAGACTGTACTTTGTGCAGCGCGCTTAGCTATTGCCTGTGCCTTCCCAGCTGAACGAACAGTAAATGTGCAGTGGAAGTCTTGGGGATGACTGATGAATATAGTTCCATTAGAAGATGGCCATGTAAATCCTACTAACATGAATTCCTACCTGACAAATCCAAATTGGAATTTGGGGTCAATTGGTATTTCATGTCCATTGCTATCGAGAGGCAAGCGGATTTCGAAGCTCGACAATATTGTTGCAACCAGTATAAATAATGAAGCTTCAGCCAGAGGCTTCCCTGGGCAGAGCCTGTAAATAGCATCAGTTCGAGGGAAATTTGATTTGTGGAAGAGAACAAGCATCATCCCTGCGACCAAAACCAAAAGCGTATGCACTAGGATCAATAACTGATGTTTCCGAGGCGTGGTTCAGAAATCGTTCAGGGTTAAAAGTTGAACGATCATGAATTTCAGCTTCTCCAGATGCCAGAGAGCTATGCAGTGTAGAGTCGAATCAGGAAAGGATAGACAAAAGAAACTCGGTCCTTTACCAAACATTGGGAACGACGATTGTCCCCGCTGGTATGAAGTAACCTAGCAGATAGAGAAAAAGATTTGAATGCAGAATCAATGAAGAAAATAACTATGTGATATACCCTTATATGCGTCGTCCTGCGCAGAGACGTGCGCAAGACCTGATTGAACGGTTGATGAAATTGACAGCAGGGATGCGACGAATCAACGTACCTAGAGGAAGCGCGGGATGCCAACGAAGAGTTTCTTTGATGATTGCATTGACCATAGGAAGTGATGCACGGTCTGCAATGACTGGGAGTGCAGCTGGACCGACCACACGATCCAGCTCCTCTTGGGCGAGTATCTGCTTTTCTGGATTCAATGCCATCGCGATTATGAAAGCCATGAGCGTGACGTGAGTCTGCAGGAGTATTTGAGCAAGCAGCGGATTCTGATATCAATGTATTACAAACCGTTTCCCCTCCAGCTGCCATGACACGCCCAATCAGCGCATAGAATACCTGTTTTCAAAAGCTCTTAGCTTACCTACATACATGGCCGCAGCAGCCCACTTGACTGCATGTTCGTACTCTTCCGTAGGCTCGGACACATCGTTTCTGTCGTGAAGGCAATCGCAAATAAAAGAAGTACGTGCAGTTCCAGATTCCTAGTAAAGATATCTGAAACTGGTTATCATTCAGAATACAAGGAGTCATACTATCTCATTCTTGACGCCTTGGAATGGTGAGTTCACCAGCCGATCAATCATGGTTTTCGCCTTCTTCACGTCCTCATGAGGAGAGAACGGTAGCCAAGATGGCGCGTACTTGACTGATCCATGACTCGAGTCAGGTAAAAAATCAATGTGACGATTCTTTATACTCACAAAAAGGAATGGCGTCGACGAGATGTGCGCCAAGCCGGATCGCTTGATTGACAACTTCCATCGTTGAGTCGGCAAGGTTCATGTACTAAAGGAACTGTTAGTGGAGTATTAATTTATTTGACAGAAATAGCTCACCTCATCATCATTATGGCTCAAGGAGAACCCGTATGTCACTGTGGTAATTATTCGCGCTGTAGCTCTTGCGCACAGGGTCAGCGTTTCAATTTAATCAAACAAAGTATCAATATCAGTACTCACAGGCGAATGGTTTTTGCAAAATTGTCTGGATTTTGCAATAGACTTTCTGCCATGAGAGCTGCCACATCTTCCTGAACAGGATGATACTTCTTGATGATTTCTTGGTTTAACACTGTACGCGCAAGACGTCGATGGAGATTCATTGCCTTGCCTGGGGACATGAGAGGTAAACTCTGCGATGACAAGAGGTATTGACTGAATTATGATATAGGAAAGTTGGGTATGAATAAGTACCTGATCTAAGCCCATCATATCGCTGGCAACCGTGAAATGTGGTCTGTTAGAATAATTCTGTCCACGACGATGAAAGAGTTCTTGTATATCCTCCAGATTGTTCAGAATGAGCACGGAGTGTCCCAGCCCGTGGAAGTAAACCATATCACCTGTGAGCGAGAAACGATATTGATTCTATTCACGAGTCTTTTAGATATAGAGTTCATACCAGCACTCCTTAACCGCTTGAAGGACGTCCACAAGTCTTTCAATGGAAAGTGGAAGAGATTACCCACTATCGGCCATGCAGGTGGGCCCGGAGGGAAGCTTCCTCGGCGACGGAAAAATCTGTACCAGAAGACCAGAAAGCCGAGAGGAAAAGCCAAAAAGAGCAGGAATCGATGGTCAATTGTATGATGAAGCATTACAAGGAAACGCGAACTAGTGTAAGGTTAGTAACGATGGGCTCAGATTAAACTATCTATACGCACCAGAATGGCCTATATCGCATCATACCACGCTGTCACAATTTTTCCAATCTTGGTCCGTCAATGAATAGTAGAGAAAGGCAAGGAAACAGAGCATAGCTCGATGATCCAGGACTGAAAGCACAGAATTAGCGTCGTACATCATTGGAAAGCCTCATCACTCGGGAAAAGGCAAGCGGTGATGGCAGTAAGAAGACAGAACAATTTGATTTTTGCACTGAAACCGTTGACTAAAGCCGGTTTGATCGAGGTCATTGGTTAAAGGAGCGGAGAAGACGGGTAGATCAAGGGTTATGGAAACTTTACTGAATGTCCTTTTACCCTTACAATTACTCTAACTTACTAACTTATAATCGTCGTATCTGTTATATCCTAGAGCTCATAAGTACCTCATGTCGGTGTCGCAATATTATTATAACAAACGGGACGGGTTAGGCAGCTGAATCAACAACCTGAACCGCCGTCAATTCTTTCGAATCCTGTACCTCTTCATCCTGAACCTTTATAGTCTGGTTCTTATCATCCCTCACACCCCATTTTCGGTCTAACTCAGTACGGAGAGGCAAACCCTTCATCGTTAAACTAATAAGCCATCCCATCCCGGAGACACCCAACATAACCTGCCATAAAACTCTTAGACTCTCCGCAAACGCAGTCCGTACTTCAGTTTTGAGCGGTTCCTGAAGAGACGGAATGCGGGGGATGATGGAATAAGCAATTGCAGCCCCGCCTGGAAACGTCGATGAGAAGTCGGAAGGTAGGTTTTTCTTCAAGAAGTTCTGGAGGACAGATCCCCCAATGGTCACTCCAAGGATCTAAAAGCCATTATGCTAGTGAATAACAATAAGTTGTGAGGAAAACATAAATTAGAACAAACATTGGAAAAGTTGCGGAAAAATGTGTATAACGCGATGGCATGTGCATTCGATTCAACGGGTAGAGGAGCTAGTATAGGGAAGAAGAGGGAGGTGCTCAACATCCCTATACCCACCCCGGCAATTATTTGGAATCCAATCGCGTGCGCACGGGAAGTATTAGCGTGCAGTGTGGTGAACAGACCAAAACCAACGATAGTAAGCACCCAGGCGAAGATGATTTGAGGTCTGTATTGTTGCGTTTTTCTGATGGACAAACCAGAGAGTATGGCACTGGGAGCAAGAACGAATGCAATTCCGAAGATATCGACACCTGAGGCGATGGGACTTGCATCTTCCGTCGCCTATGGAAAGCAAAATGAGGGAGTGAAAATGAGTAAACACGCATCCAGATTGAATACGGGACCTGACCTGGAAGAAGACGGGCATGTAATCTTCATAATATGAGATCAACAACGCTTTTCTGGCTGAAACGGCAATGAACGACGTACAAGAAACACATATAGATACCGTGAAGAGGACCACGGTCTGTAGATACCCGCTAAAAGCTGTCCGCGTTGTCATGAGTGTATAAGGAACCTATCACAAACAGATGACCAGATCGACGCAGTCCAAAGGGAGAAAAGAAACTTACAATCGGTTGCTTTGGGAAGATAACCTCATAGATAATGAATGCGGCTAGACCGGCAATTCCGAGGATAAGTGGAACCAAGATGTGGGCCGATGTCCAAGGATATTGAATGCCCCCTAAAGTAAGACCTAAAACCAACAAAAAAAGTCGGTGAGTTGAAGAGGTTCGCAGTACAATGAGCTATACCTATCATTGTAGACGTCGTCGCAGCCATCACCAGAGAATTTCCACTTGTGAGTCAGATTATCAGAAGTACCTTCGAAGCAACTAAATCAATCCATACATCCAATCAATTCTTGCAATCTTTTCACCGAAAGCACCTGCGGGAGTTTGTAGAGTAAGAAAGCCCAGCACCAATGCAGCTGCACATCCACATATTGGAATGTTGAGATCTTTCAGACGAGTCGAATCAAGGCATCAAATAACTGAACATGAACTTGGAAAACGTACAGAAAATCCATCTCCACTGTCCGTGTTGAGCCAGGGAACCACCTGAGGAATCTTCTTAACTCATTGATTCAAGTCATGTAGAAATATCGAGCTACCTACGACAGGACCAGTACTGTTGGCCACTGTATAGCTCCTGATTCTGCATGAGATCATCGTTCATGAAAGTTGCAGACAGTAAAAGCTCACAGGGAGATCAGCCCACTGAACATCCCTCGCTCTCGGAGGGGTACGAGGTCAGCGAGGATAATTTGGCACATCGTTGAGATGCTACCAGATCCCATTCCTTGAACGGCTACAATGAACAGAACGTCAGAAAGATCCTCAATGATCAAGAAGATACACACACCTCGTCCCGCGATGAGCATGTTCAGTGATGTTGACGCACCGCAGATAGCAGAGCCCGCAGCAAACAGTAAAATGGATGCAAACATGACAATTTTTCGTCCAAAGACCTAGAGCGACAGTCACGTGGAGTATCCCCAAATAACAGGAGGATGTACGATACCTCAGCGAGCCCACCACTAAGGGGAGCGAGGGCCGTAGAGCATATAGTATAGGCTATGAGTGTAATCAATGCGTAGGTTGTGTCGGACCAGAAAGATTTCAATGCTCACCAGAGGCTATCCAAATAAATTGATCCCCATGTAAGACGTTGACTATAGTAGGGAGCGCGGTGGAAACAGCAGTCTAAGAGCACTTCGTTTCAGATAATGAAGCCAGTAGATGCTCTCAAACACTACCAGCTCAAGCTAGATACATTGCCCGAATATCAGCAAGTTACATATCAACAGTACAAAAGTAAGCACCTACTGCAGTCAAGAATTGAGATAGAAAGAGACATAAAAATATCATCCAAAAACGCCAGTCCCGTTTCGTCGTTTCTGGGGCCATCTTCAGTACAGCTGATGACAACTAGTAGGAAAAGAGCCAGTGGGATTCGAAGATGAATCAAAATAGAAGAGAATGCCTCTTTACTCCCGTGCTAGTTTTGATAAGTATAAACGCTGATATGGCTCCTGAACGCTACCGACGTTTAACTTCGATACCAATGGCTATACTCGGCATGGTAAGTAGAGGTATCGGCAGTGTATATCAGATTCCGGTCGTAACAATCTTGAACTTGTAGACTCGAAGTGGCGATATTGATGAATCTGGTGAAACAGACAATTATTTATTGGCGTCTAAGAGAAGATCATGAGCGTCAGTTGATGCAGGTCGATGCCCGTCGACTGCGTGAGAAGTTAGAACACACATCGTTTTCGATACAACGATAATAGCGGACATACTCGCTTTTTCTCAATACTTAAATCAAGAACATATCAAACAGAACGTAAGAATGGGGGATCAATATCGATCAATGTTAATAGAGAACGAAGCGCATGCAGAATTGTAAGCAAAAATTTCTGTTCGCAAAATCAGAAATCGATGATATTTTGCCTTTCTATGCTGTAAAATCTACACCTTGGTGAGGTTGATGCACAAGATCATCATAGATGTGGCCACTCTCGTGTTTTTGAACCGCAAATTCAATGAGCATGTTTTTGCTTGGAGCTACCGGGTATGGAGACCATCACTTTATGAAGAATGTTGGAATTATATACTGCAACAGGTCCTATATTTGCTGTCCCTCGAGAGCGATTTCCAGAGCTGAAAATCGCCGCCCTTGTACGATCTAAGACCTTGCAGCTATTTGTTCGTGTGATGGAAATTACAGCGAAGATCAGGCCTCTGATCGCACAACATGGCAGTGCTCGTGCCGACGCAATCTTGAATGTTGTTCGACTCAGACCAGCGGGAACAACTCTTTGCCGAACACCTTGGAATTTTTGGTTTTTTATACTTCATTAATGTGGTGTACAGATCGACAACGCGTTGTCGGAGGTAGCGACGGGAATGCGTCGGCACAAAACGTCGTCGCAAATTTTTCGTTAATCTGGGCTGTTCATGAAAGTAGCTTATAGTCTGTCTTTCCTTTGAGTTATCTCGGAGGTGAGCTTTCTCTTTACTTATTCATTCCCAACATTGTACTAATCCCTCAGTGATACTTACTGTATTTTGTTAGGTGTTTACTCAATCTAGGGTCTGCTATTATCTCTGAGTGAAACTTGCTGAAATTGCGCATACACTGAACCGACGCTCGTCGCTCACAATCCTTGATCTTCTTTACATACGGTAGCCGTCCGATATAAAGAATGATTTTACATATTCAGACTGTATTTCAATGGAGGTTCGCAGTTCATGGATGATTGAGTGATTCAGCGGAGAACGGGGTGTTTTTTCTTCAACTCTAATCACAAATGGCTGACGTCGAGTGAAAGATCCTTGGGCTGGCGTTAGTGTCAACTTGGTCGCGCTTCAAAGTATTATATGCAAAGTTTCCGTACACCCATTACTCAATGCGGACCTTCAATTGCAATTGGTCTTGACGAACTAAAAGATGACGCTCGCGTTTACACGTTACAACTTCCATCTCGCACTGTCGTTGTTCGCTTGATAGCACCAGTGAAACCACTCTTCGAAACCGAAAGTGAAGTGGCCGCTGTGGACTTTGTGCGATGTAAGTCACCTTTGAAATAGAACCTGATGATGAATTATTTCCAGGTCGCACTTCTTACCAGTTCCAAAGGCATTTGTATACTGCCCGGAATCTCAGAATCCGGTCAACATAGAATGGATTATGATAGAGTATATGCATGGTGTGGAGATGGGTAATTCCAGTGATCAACTTCAGTACCCTCAGAAGGAGGTCGGATGCCTGGCTTATACCATTTATCTCTTCCCTCAACGGAAATGTACGGCTTTCAAGATTGCTATGCGTATAGCAAGGCAATAACATCTTTATCAGTATCTGTTGCATTTTCTATTCATTGGAGGACTCCCCCATCTTCACGTTCTGTCCTTCCTCTCAATGATTTATCAGGCACGCGTCATGTATCTCCGCAGTTATCGCTGAAAGAATGCAAGGTTCGACTGAACATTCATTTGGAAAACGTTCTTCATCATAATCTGTACTGGCCAGCTCCCGAGGGTCGAAATTGGCATACATCCTGCTGAGTTTAACCTACTATATCACGCCGCTTTCGTGTTCTTGTGATAAACAATGTCGCGAAACGTAGTGAGCATGTTTCTGCTTGGAGCTACAGGCTACATTGGAGGTAAGGAGTCTATTGCTTCGCGGTGAATGGCGAATATTTATACCTACTGCAACAGGCTCTGTACTTGCTGTCCTTCGAGAGCGTTTTCCCGGGCTCAAAATAACTGCTCTAGTACGCTCAGAGACTCACTTTGATGCTATCCGTGCGACGGGAATCACACCAATACATGGAAGTTTTGAAAATCAGGCTCTGATCACAGAGCATAGTGCTCGTGCCGACGTGGTCCTGAATGCCGCAGACAGCGACGACCTCAACCTCACACTATCCATACTCCGTGGCATGAAACAGAGATATGAAAGAGGCAAACCCAAAGGGATCCTGATTCATACCAGTGGTGTGGCGGTTTTCCTCGACTCTGGGACAACGGGTGTGTTTGATAAGAACGGAAAGCTTTGGAATGTGAGTTTCTTCGTGAAAGGAAGGTGTGCTCTTCATTCTTAGGGCCATGTATGCGTAGGACTCGGAAGAAGATGACATCCGAAGCATAACTCCCTCGATGCTTCACGGACATATCGATGTTCCGTAAGTAGAATTTTTATCATATGAAGTCCACTCCCGTATATAACTGGGAACCTCTAGAATACTAAACGCTGGGAACGAGGGATATGCGCATACGTACATCGTATGTCCTGCCGCCGTTGTCGGTCCTTCTCTTGGTCCAATTGGCAAGAGTTCTTTCTTCGTGAAAGCTGTTGTTCAGATGAGCCTGGTGAATAAGCGCGCTCTGTATGTTGGTGAGGGGAGCAACGAATTCAACATTGTAAGTGCAGCAGTAGTCTGGACTCCCTCCATACCAAAATTTCGATATTAGGTACACATTGACGACGTAGTCGACCTGTATTGTCGGGTCTTCGAGCTATCTACAGAAGAAAAGGGCCTGCAATCTTTCAATCCTTACGCACGATATTTCATTGCCACCAGCAAGTCCATTTCATGGCGAGAAATTGCTACATTTGCCGGCGCGTCCCTCTACAAACGAGACATTCTCAAGCGTCCAGAGCCTCTCTCCGTCAATCTTACAGACTTACCGCCGTCAGTGCACTGTTTGGTTCATCGTTTTTTTTTAGAACACTGATATATGAGCAGGTACTTTGCTTTCTTAGCTGCCAGCGAACGGATTGTTGCGGTAAGAGGGAAAGAATTAGGTTGGGCTCCTCGTGATGTATCATTGGAACGCTGGTTTCAGGCGAACGTAGATGCCGTTTTGGAGGGTTTACACGTTGATTGAATTCGGAGAGGTCAATTTTCTGTAAATATGTCAATCTATCAATCAATCTGGACAGAATAATTGAATAGTCCGCAGGAGTCATCGCCATCGATTGTTGCAGGATACGATTTCAAGAGTTGTCAAAGCCGGCCAAAGACTTTTGATGACTGGAAATTTTCGCTTGTCATAATTATATGTAGCTCATCTCCAATGGGCGGATCGCGCCAAAACGTGATGAATCAACCTTGACTGTGACATTAAGATCTAGTGACCTGTGACTGATCGAAAGCAATACTTACTACTATCGCAGTATTCACTGATTGCTTTGAAACTCAAAGTAACAATAGTATGCGACGATGACTGGTCAAATAACCTCTGTTCCATTTTCTCAGAACACACATTTTGTCCAAAAGTTCAAAAGTTAATGGCTCAAGAAAGCTCGACTGTCAACGATCGCGTTCGCTTTGACTGGCGTCCGTCTATTGTAAAAGCTGGCATCGACCCTAATCATGTCGAGGACGTATATTTCGCTACGCCTTTTCAGCAAGGCGTCCTTCACACCACCACAAAATCTCGTCCACCTGGTCGCTTCCTGATAGCTTTCCATACCTTCATTCTCCCTCCTCATGCAGATGTCAGTAGGCTTTGTGCTGCTTGGGACATCCTAGTCGGTTCGGCATCCATTCTTCGCACTGGGTTCTGCGTTTCTCCCAACGGAGTTCTTGCTATTGTCTATAAAGCAGATGCATCTAAGCCCCGTGAGATCAAGTGGGTAGAAGATGTGCGCGACGATTTAGACCAGAATGGAATTCAGGCATCGAAGCTCAATTTTGTCCAAAATCTTGCCTTCGATTCTTACTCTGGTCATGTTCCTCTCGGAGTCCATGTTGTTGGAAATCCTCGAATTGGATATCATGTTCAGTTTGCTTTGCATCACTCTCTCTTTGACGGTGCGAGCATGGTCATCTTAATGAAGGCTCTAAATACACTCTATCGTGAGGGCTTTGGAGGAGCGAATGCTAGACTATCCATTCCAAGCTTTGCAGCCGTTGCAGACGCTATACATATGCAGAGGATCCCGGCGATGAACACTGCAGCAGAATACTGGCGACGCTTCTGTAATAACTTGCCGAACGCCACTTGGCCCTATTCCTCCCTCATATCATCCCACAACGATTCACCATTCTGTATGGAGACACTTTTTCTCTACTGCGCAGTGCCTAAACAATCCCGACCGAATCTCCCAGCATTTCGGTCTAGAACGGCTCGTGCAGCCCTCGCGATTGCAGTAATGCTACACTCAAACTTAAACGACATTATCTTCTCCGAGACCAGGTCTTCGAGGTCTCTTCTTCCTGCTCATCTTCAATCCGCCCCTGGTCCATGTTTAGCGGCTCAACTTGTCCGGCTGCAGTGCAATCCCAGCACAACACTTGTAGATCTTTTGGATGAAGCAGGCAACACTGAAACGGAGAGGATCGCGAAGGAGTGTCCCATGACATTCGGGCAAATTATAGAGGCCGCTGGTAGTACAGTATCGAAGAAAATTCGGGCGTTTCTCACAATGCATTCTGCAACCTTCCGACTGACAGATGAACATGTTCCTGGTTGGAAGTTCATGGTTAGTGTGCTTGCTTCGATCTCGTTCGCTTTTTGAGTTGCTAACATTTACATTCATAGGGCAGCGCCTCTTACCACGAGACACCACTCAACATCAATATATTTCCTCCTCAGAACGGTGCTTGCGAGATTCGCTTGCGCTACGACTCAGCGATCTCTCAGCACGTTGATGTGCCAGCCTTCTTTGACCATTTCGTCTCCATCCTGGGCATCCTCGGGTCTTTGGATCACAAGTCCCCCGCATCTGTTGACTTTGTTAGTGTCAACGACATCCTTAAACGACTGGGAGCAATTGATGCTCCTCTGACACGACATTTCGGCCTAGGGCCTCAGAATATCGTGGAGGATCGCATTCAAAAGTCCTTTCCCAATGTACACGAGGTTTTCCAGGAAAATGCACGTTCCAACCCTTCTGCAATAGCTCTTGACTTTGAGGCCAGTTACACCATGACTTACGGCGAACTGGATGCTCGATCTACAGTGCTGGCATTTGAGCTACGTCAAAGAGGAGTAGGACGAGATGTCATGGTCCCGTTGCTGTTTGATAGTTCAGTGGAGATGATCATCGCCATTCTGGGTGTAATGAAAGCTGGTGGTGCTTACGGTAACTATATCTTGCTGTTCCCTCTTGATTCTTCCGCTTATGTTATCTGTTGTACAGTTCCTTTGGGCGTAGATCATCCTCGGGCCCGACTGGAGCGAGTGCTCAGTCTCACAAATGCAAAGTTACTTTTGTACGGAAGTGGCAAACACACTGCACGTATCACAGACTTAGAGGAGACGTTTCCCGGTCTCCAGGTCGCGCTCGTTGCCCTGGACCAGAATCTTGTCATCACTGATAATTCCAGTGATGTTTTGCCTTCTGTCGATGGAAGTCATCTCGCGTATGTGCTTTTCACGAGTGGAAGCACCGGTGTTCCAAAGGCAAGTCAATTCCTGTTCTCCACAGCTCTTCAGTTCTCATATTGTTGGTAGGGTGTCGGCGTTGAACATCATAACCTTTCTGCCCTTTTCCGTTCGGGCCAAGCCGACGCTGCAACTCATCCAGGTATGCGGAAACTCCTTCTTTCACCATATACTTTCGACATATCCGTTGGCGATATCTTCTCTGCTCTCACCACTGGAAATACGCTTGTTCTTGTTCGAAGAGAGCGTATGTTGTCGAATCTACTCTTCTGGCTTGAAAAGACATGCACGACCCATCTCAGTATCACTTCTACTCTTGCTCGTCACCTTCCCACGGATGGTATCCCCTTCCTCAAATATATTAACTTCGTTGGCGAAACAGTTCCTATCGACGTCGCTTCTCGGCTTAGCCGAACTAGAAATCTGAGAAACACAATGGGACCTACTGAATGTGTTGTTTCCGCGACAGAGTATATCATACCTCCGCATTCAACTACCGCTTCTTTTGGTGAACGCGTTCCCATTGGACGTCCTATCGGTTCCACGAACATATATATTCTCCGTCCTTCCACGTACGATCTCGTCGCAATAGGCGAAGTTGGAGAGATATGTATCGGCGGAAGTCAGGTCTCAAGAGGATACGTTACGGATGCTGCTCTCTCTGAAGCGAAATTTGTGCCAGATCCGTTTAGCAACGTTGCCGGCGCGCGTATGTTCCGCAGTGGGGACTTGGGAAGATGGAATAGAAACAAATTGCTTGAGCATTTGGGAAGGATGGATAGGCAGATTAAGCTGAGGGGTTTGCGTGTCGAGACGGGTGAGATCGAGACTGTGGCGCAGAATGCGAGCGAAGACATTTCATCGGTGTATGTGGACATGCATGAAGTTGAGGGTGAACAAGTTCTGATTGCCCTCATGGTGTTGGCCCTTGATGAGGCTGTGGAAGAGAGTGATTCTAGAACTGTGCATGTACTCGATGCGACGCGGGAAAGTGTGAAAGTTGCTGTAAAAAAAGGAAAGGAGGCATGTGAGAAGTTATTGCCAGTTTACATGAAACCTGCAGTTTGGCACTGCATCAGCTCTCTGCCTAGAGATTCCAATGGCAAGCTGGATCATCGTGTATTGCAGGATCTCATACGAGGGTAGGCTCCACCCCTCGTTTTATCGCTCTTAATTCATCGATTTCCATAGCTTATTCAAGGTAACATCCTCTGTAAAAACAAATGGTATGTAAATTCAATGGCTATTGAACCTCACCTCAATCTTACTCCTTATCCTTAGGCATCAATCACAAGTCCCCTCGTATAGCAGCAAGCGAGAATGAGCACACCGTTATTTCAGTACTTTCTCAGATTCTTGCCCGATCCCCTGAAAGCATCGACCTCGATACAAGTTTTCTTGCCTTGGGTGGCACCTCCCTCCAAGCCATGCGCGTCACATCTCTTCTTCAAATGCATGGTATTGACGTGTCAATATCGGACTGTCTTGATGATTGCAAAACAATTGCCATGATTGCCTCTCAAGCTCCCGGCCACATTGATGATCACACAACTCTGTTGAATGACCATAGACAAAACTTGAAGTCAAAGTTGTACACACAATTTTGTATGGCTCCAACGGGCTGGGAGGAAGCGATCAACTCCTTTGGCTTGAAGGTAGAGGATATTGAAGATGTGTATCCACGGACAACTGCTGCATTAGATTGGGTTGAGCTCGCACTTCAACATGAGGGTCGATCAGTTATCAGCCAGTATACGCACGATTTAGGCGTTGATATCGATCCCGTCCGCTTTGAAAGGGCATGGGAGCAACTCCGTTTCATTGAGCCTTCTCTGCGCACGATCTTTGTCCGTCTTCAATCATCTTCCGAATCTACAAAGGGAAACCTGACCTCTGTTGTCCTGAAAGGAACGGCGGAGTGTGTCAGACATAGAGGTGCCGTGTTTGAGCTGCAGAGACTAGCTGACAATGATTCAGTATTGAATGAAGAATCTATTATCCTCAAGGAGCACCATGTTGAGCTAGGAATAGTTCCAATTCGGGCCTGGCTCCTATTGGATGAAAATAACGGAAAATGGTCATTTGTGAGTTCGAGGCATCATGTATTACATGATGTTCGAACTCTTGGCTTCCAGGCAGATGCCCTCAACTTACTATACCATCAAGGGCCATCTGCCCTTCCCACATTGTCTGCAAAACGGGAGCTTGCCAACTCCTATGGTGCATGGATGTACTCCCAGATCTCCGGAAATGAACACGAGAAATTTTGGAGACATTATCTTGAAAGAGCGCAACCAAGCATATGGCCCGAGCCAAAATATGTGAAGGTGGGGTATTCAAAAGATCTCAGTAACTTTCAGTTCTGTTTCGGGAAATGGGAGGGGAGTGTTGCTGATATAGCAAAAAAACTTGGTGTCACAAAGGGTGCAGTATTAAGGGGTGCTTGGGCAGTTGCTATTGCAGAGCAGCAAAGTAGAGTGCGGGGGCTCAAAAAAGGAGAGGAGCCTGAAGAACTGGTAACTGTCTTTGAACCTGTAGAGGGGAGACAAGGTACTACTGCATGGGGGTTCCTTAATCATATGGGCATCACAGTAGTCCGGGTTCCAGCTTCAAGTTCTGGAGAGGGTGATCGAGAATTGCATAGGCTGGTGCAAACTGTGAAGAATGCGCATACAAGCTTTGCGGAGATGTTGCCTTGGATTTCCACTGCCCATGACTATGCACAGCAAATTCTAGGACCAAAAGTGGAGGCAGGGCATATGTTTCAAACAACGATTCTGAATATCTTGGATATGACTCATGGTGATTTACGGAAGGATAAGAAGAAGAAGAATGTTCAAGCAACAACTCAGGTTAGACATGAATGTTCATAAACTATTATGCCATAGACTAACAACTGTAACTCTGTAGGCCAGTTTGGAAGGCAGTCAACAACTTTTTGACAACAGCCTTCTGCGATCAACTTTAGTTGGTGTATACCTTCCAGGGGGTATTGAACTCAATGTTATGAGTGACTCAATAGCTTTTATTTCACCTTATGACACTGAGGTTATGAGGATGGAAGAAGTAGAGAGGTTTGTACAAGTGCAGGTTGAGGTGTTGGCCAAGCTGGGAGCTTGATGGCACTATTAATAACATATGTTTCTTGTGTTGTAGGTATGCTTCCAAGCCTTCGATCTTCGATCGGTCTTTCGATTGTTCGATGTTTTGACTTAGATACTTTTATTTCTCTTTGATCTGCAATCGAACCTCACGAAGTATTTGAACTATTGGATACAAGTGATTCTCACATTATTGTTCTTTCATTGTCTTTTATTTCTATTACTGGGAACTATCCGGGCTCTTGTCAGTTTAACTAGTACTCTTATTGTCATACTTTTTGTTAGGAGCGTGCGGATCGAGTGGACCTTTGGTACTGCTATTGACAATACCCTCACTACGCTGCGCGGTCCTGTTACGACCATGCCAAGTTCAACTCCCGCGGTCCCGACGATCATTTTACGGTATTTGACTTCACTACTTTCTTCCATCGCGGAGCTTACCTCCGCGATCCTTTTACACTTCGCTTTCATATCCCTCACACTTAGCCGATTTCTCATATATCCTTTTATATCATTTCCTTTATACTTTCCCCTTTTATTCTCCACATGTTCGACCAT
>MU793587.1:0-23886 GCA_027886325.1 Lentinula aff. detonsa | reverse complement strand
GCACAGGACTGCAGAATGCATGGATCGCTGTAAATCGATTATTCAGACGGAAAGTGACCTATCCCTGTGTGATCTTATCCCTAACAACCATAGTAGAGAAATTAAAATAAAGAATTTGGAAACAACTTGCCGGCATTTTGTATGAGGATGCACTTGAAAGATTGACCAAAGGATTCAGGAAGTGGCCGCAATGAATTCAAATTTACTGGAATAACTGTCAACCCATCTTTCAACCTCTTGCTGTGAGCTACCTTGCTGGAATCGTAGTCATCTTTTCTCTCACTTTCCTCGTTCTCTCTGATCAACAATAGATTGATTGAAAGGAGGTGCAGTTACAATCTGGTAGTGGTAAGTGCAACTGTAGACGATGTACCAGGTTAAGAGGCGCCGAATCAGCGCCGATAGCATCTTCTGATTCTTCTCCCTACACACTCATGTCGGATAGTCCAGCTACTCACTTGCTATCACTTAAAGTAATGCGGGTCTCTGTGAGTCCTTGCAAAATCTTTTGCTTGGAATCACACTCATTTACCTTAAGAGACCCGCATTAGCCAGTGCATGGCAGCCATTCTACTCGTCTTCTCCCTCATTCTCCGCACATTCTACCCAATCAATATTGTCTTTGCAAGGAACAAATCCTCTTCCTGGCTATCCAAAAACCCTCCGAGATCTCACGCAAGTATCGGAGCTATTGACGTTGCCATCTTCATTTGGTTCAATTCAATTGGGAGAAACGTTTTCGAGTTGTCTTTCCGTCAACAACGAGGCGACTACACAGGTAGATGCTGTCGCTTTGAAAGTGGAAATGCAGACAGCTACGTCGAAAATAACTTTGGCGGAAATAGGAGGGAAAGGCACCAGTCTGGAACCACAAGATACCCTAGAGAATGTGGTCCATCATGAAATCAAGGAATTAGGCCAGCATGTTCTTGCCTGCACTGTTTCCTACCGCTTTAACCCTCAGAATTCACGCACTCCTCCTGCATCCGAGGAGACCTCTGATCCCAACATTCTTACCTTCAGGAAGTTCTATAAATTTGTTGTAAGCATTCAATTCTCCTGTTCTTTACTGCTTGTCTTCATTTCATTTACCTTCAGGTCACAAATCCTCTCTCCGTCAAGACAAAAGTACACGCTCCCAGGTCACCGTCGGCGCTAATGGTGCCCGCTGAGCGCGATAAAATCTTTCTCGAATGCCATATACAAAATCTCACTCCAGAATCCATTTGGTTTGAGCGTATGCATTTCGAGGCTGCAGAGGGCTGGAATGCACGCGACACGAATGTAATCAGCATTTCTGGAGAAGAACAAAGCTTATACACAGGATCGACAGCATTGATGCAGCCACAGGATACGCGACAGTACATATACATCCTTAGCCCAAAACTTTCTTCTCTGGAACCAGTGATTCACTCGCCAGGTTCCGTTGTTCCGCTTGGCCGGCTCGACATCTCGTGGAGATCGTCATACGGTGAACCAGGGCGATTGCTGACGTCGATGCTGACTCGACGAATACCTCTTCTGCCTCAACCTGTCTTGCCTCAACCTGTGTCTGCTCTTCCTCCTTACCTAAAGCGACAAAGCACATCTGCAACTACTCCAGCAGGATCCAAGTCGCCTCAACTTACACAATCGCGTCCTGGCTCTCCAGTACCGCGCTCTAGCTCACCGGTACCATACAGAGCGCGCGCATCGTCTATAGTCTCGGGATTTCCTCAGATCCCTCCATCAACACAACTGCCTGCAAGTACTACTAGCATTGATGTGCATTTACTTTCCAAAGATGTTCCCCGCGACACTATCACACTTGGCAGAGGTTTCAAGCTCAAACTCACCCTCGCTTTGTCTTCGTTATCAACATCGGAGATGCAACGACAGCGATTGCAATTGTCATTGGTGATACAACATATAGGCTTTCCTCCGACATCAGGGCCTACAGCCCCTTCTGCCTCCAAACCTGCTCCACCACCACCCGACTTTTCTTCATTCAGTCCTCATTCGCTGTCATCTCCCGGTTTTTCCTCTCCTTCCCCGACCTACGCCACATTCAATTATCCGCTTGCACACCAGAAGCTGCTTGAAGCTTCTCAAGAACAATCGGCGACGAAAGAATCGTTGGCAATTGACCCTGTCAAGCCGTCAGAGATCATGAAGTCGCTACCTCCGCCTTTCTTTGAAAAGGTGGATGAGTCGAAGAGGCAGAGAATGACCACGGTGGCGTTCAGTGGTCCATCGGCAATTGTTTTGCCTCCTATCGACTTGGTAGCTCGACCTCAATCTCATTCGAGTGAGTCGTCGTCATCTGCGGCGGCGGACTCACATGCAGGAGGATCGCACTCAGCGTCGAAACATCAGGCAACGTTGGACTTTGAGTTGGATTATGTCGCCCTTCGAAGAGGATTTGCATTGGTGGGAGGCTTGAGGCTGTTGTTGGTCGGCGAAAAATTAGTAGATGATGAAGCGGAGGTCGAAAAGGAAGATGAACAGAGTGCCAATTTGAAGACATTAGAAATGAGGATGTTGAAAGAGTGGAATGTCATTGCTGAAGTGTTGGTCTCATAGCACGTTTTGGGATTTGGGAGTTTTATGTCAATATGTGTATGGATGTTCGAACGATTTAATCGCCTCCGGGAGTGCTCAAATAACACAAAAATGGAGTTGCATGACGGTGAGTTTATGTGTCCTGCAGCGACTCGGGTACTTAATCTTGAACTGAATCATAACGTTCATCAAATATACAAAGGCATACAATATATCAGCTTCTATACATACATGTGACCTACGCCTCTACTGCACCTGAGCTGGAAAGGTCACGAACAGTTCTTCAACTCTCCTTCTTGCTTCCGCGCGTCTGCCCTGACTGATACGACCATCGGTGTCTGCTTCCGCCAGATCTGCGAAGAGCCAATTCAATATTCCAGCCAGCCGGATACCACCCTGGGCCATTAGCTTCTCGAGGATACGATTCTCCGCAATGTACCCCGAGTATTGAGGCGTGTCTAGCTCAAGTAAGGGTGATTTGGGACGCGGGGTCAAGTATTCTGAGTCTGAGTCGGAACCAAAGGAGCGCAGATGGCTGTAAGGTGGTTCATCCAAGGCCTTTGGCCAGATAAAGTCACAATTCATAGCGTGAATGGGTTCAGCCCAAAAGTGCGGACAGACGGTGGAGTCATCGGTTGTGGCAGACACTGTCTTGAAATAAGAGGAGATGTAGTTCCAGAAATGGGCTACATGGTCGTAGAAAGTGGAAAAAGAATGCCAGTACCCTTCCGTGAAGGACGATTGTGTGTCTCCCTCTGAAGGACATGCAAGCCATTCCGGAACCTGGTCTTTCCATTCATGCAGAATACCCTCCCACATGATTTGACGAATGAACCCATCGTAAATTGCACCTCGTAGGTTCCATTCGAGAGACGGTATTGGGAGCTGATGATCATATTTTCTCGGTACGTTTCGCAAAGTCTTTGCGATAAGCAGCCCATCCCATGCCGAATGAAGATTAGTCTGTCGACCATCGAATCGCACTTTGATCGAGTTTCCACCTCTATCTCTGCCTGTAAGATGAAGCGGCATGTGAAGGTCGCCAACAAAATGGATAAGGAACTTGAGCGCTTCTTCGGCCGTATCATCAGAGCTACGCTGTCCTTCAACCCATGCATCAAGTAGGGAGGTGACATTCCTGATCCCGGCAAGAACATTGATATTTTTGCTCCCAGCCCAACCACGTTCACCAGGAAAAACGCACGTTTCGGAAGGATAGTCGTCCTTTGCACCGACATAATGCAAGGGCGCTGACCAGCGCATGCGGTATTTGAAACGGTCCGCCCAAGTGGACACGGGCGCAAGATGACATGGAGGTTCATTAGGATTCGTAGAGGTGTAGTTGAAGATTTCGCATATGACGGGAAGGACACTGGGATGAAGATGGATCTGAGCAATGGTTGCGACGATTTCGTGGCCGGCGGCTCCCCAACCAAATACTCGAGGAACAAAGAGGGTGAGAGCAAGCAGTTTGAGCTTCATGATGGATGTAACCAGAAGAAAGCAGCTGTAGTGACTAGCCCTTGTTTGGCCTTTATATGTAGTCCAAGAAAGAACAAAGAGTCTATGGTAACGCGCCAGACTATTCCGAATTGAGACAGTAAGCGCCCCGTGAAGTATGTTTCCGGCAGGCAATTTATATTTTGTTTTCTCTCTCTACTTCCGCGTCAAGCTGGCTCGTCCAATGAGTTCTCTCGTTCAGGCTGCCTTGTTCGCTGCGGGCGCCGTAGTCGGTGGAGGTGTCACAGCAGCCGTCCTCAGCAAAAAACAACCAGCCCTGACTCCTACGGTAGATGGAACCATCGTTTCTCCTGCTGTCGCTACCGTTACTCCTCCTGTCATTGGCTTGGGAGCAAATGGAAACGCGCAAATAACTAACATAGCGAGTCTCGCTCCATTGTCTTCCTCTGCTGTACTGAAATACGGAAATCCGGGTACGCGATTGTCTAGATAATGCCGCGTCCTCATTGAAATTCCTTCAGGTCCTGTTGCTGATCCTATAATAAGGCGAGCTTACGTTGCAGCATATGATCGTAGACTAAGGCATCCTGCTTGGGTACGTGTATCTGCCACTCTACTCCGCCCTTGTTTTTTTGCTCAAGATCTGCATAATAAGACCGCGGAGCACTTGACTTTAGCCTCTCTTGGCAAATCATCTCTAGTTGCGCCTCCCGATGAAGCTGGTGATCGGACCAAGAGTTCATTCATGGAAGACGATACCATTCCAGCTCCATTCCGAGCTCGATTAGTAGATTACTTCAAAAGTGGGTACGACCGTGGACATATGTGAGTTCTGATAAACATTCTTGTCCTTGTTTTTTTACTGAACTAGATTTGTTTCAGGGTTCCTGCAGCAGATGCCAAATTCTCTCAGGTGTGTTGATCGATGTTCGAAATGTTTATCACAAACGATTTATGCGCTGCAGGAAGCCATGAACGAAACGTTCTATTTGTCGAATATGGCACCTCAAGTTGGCGAAGGTTTCAATAGACACTATTGGGCATATTTAGAAGACTGGTGTCGCCGTCTTACAGGGACGTTCTCTGATGTCTACGTTTTCACGGTCCCACTCTACCTTCCACGTCGAGACCCAGATGGAAAATGGCGAATTGTACGTCTTTCTTTTGAGTTGGTTCAGAACTCGAAGACCCTGATCACTTCTTAGACCCATGAAGTTATTGGTTCTCCTCCAAACGTTTCCGTCCCGACACACTTTGCCAAGGTCGTGCTTACTTCAAAGCCTGCTTCACCATCGACACCGAATATTCTTGAGCTCGCCACAGGAGCTTTTGTCCTCCCTAATGCACCTATCCCTGACGAGACACCGTTGGAAAAATTTCTGATGCCAGGTAAGATTTCCTTGTTCTATTTTGTAAGCTATGCTGACTTTTGTATTGCATTGAAGTTGAAGCTGTAGAGCGCGCAGCTGGACTAGCTCTCTTCTCGGACGCAGTCAAGTCAACGTCTAAACATATCTGTCAATCCACGAAATGCGAAGTCATCGTTAGAAGATTTGATGATACCCGCAAGAGACCAGACATGAGGAGAACGATTTCTGCACCCAATTAGTGGCTCAGTTTATGTGCTTGTTGCAATTGATAATCCAAAATCGTCATCTATCACCAACTGAGTGGATTCCCTTGGACAGATTGAGTTCGCACTCTGGAACTAGTCAACAATCAATTATGTGGTAGTAGATGACTATTACAGTTTTTTGCTATAATAGTAGAGAAGATGTCTTATCGAAGGTCAATGTTCTGACAACATATCTTTGATACCGTGCCAATAGTACTCGGGTACTCTGGATTCGATTTCTTGCTTGGTCAACCAAGCGAAATCTTTTACAGTCTCCGGATTGGGACGCGCTTGACCTGCCATGATATGAGCTTTATAGAAGAATGCAACTTCCTGAAATTACCGTTAGGGAAATGTATCGAGTCAAGAAGCGAACACGTACTTCCGGTTGCGGCTTGCTCGATGACGGCGCTTTCTTCGGAGGCCTGTAGTGACCAATGGGATTGCGACTGACAATCCAAGTATCCATATATTCACCGCACTCTGCGAGCAAATCTCGCTGCGCAGCCTGGTGAAGAAGCTCTCCCTTCTTCACGATTCCCTCGGGGAATCTCCATATACCCTCATTCTCCTGTAATAGAAGATACAGATTCCGCTTGCCCTTCCTATCTAGGCTTTTATAGTCTCTCGCATCATCTGAAGGATGGATCCTCGGCATCATTTCCTCACTTTCTCCTTCCTGTTCTGCCAATTGCTCTACCGCTGCTTTGTTCGCTGCTGCCTTTTCCTTGTCCAGTTCATCAGCGACCCCGAATTCCCGCCCGAATGCTATCCGTTCGCGTTTGCGCTCTTCTAGCGTGAAGCGGTGCTCGAGAATAGATCCTTGCTTGAAGTAAAAGTCATACGGAAAAGGATTGAATAGTGCACGTCGAAGACGGGCTTGATAGGCGTAGTATGCTCGTTCAAAGGGTGTTGGTGTTGGTGTGAGTATGGGTGCACGGTTAAGAATAATGGATGTCAGCAGCTTTGGTTTGACTCTTGCGTTTTGTGGAGGTATTGGGTATTGGGTTGGTGTAGAGGAAGAAGATTCTGTTACAGTAGCAAATGCCCGAGAGAAAACTTGTGGAGTATATCAATCCTGGTGCATGACTGAGTACGGGAGAGCTTGCATACCAGACGGTTTTCTTCTACATAATGAAATGAAATTTGTTGAGGACATTGTCTGTCAAAAGTCGCGTCCTTGACTGTGCGAGGAGAGAAATTTCGGTCAAAATGTACCACGTGACAGCTGTGAGCAAGACTTCCATTTCCAGACTTGCCTTTCTTCCACTATCTCCTCCACATCTCACCATCATGTCTGTCTCTCTCGTCTCCAACGCCTATCTCGACGACGCGTCGTCGAAAATTAGGTCTAAGCCTGTTCCTTGGGAGGTTCTGCCCTGGAATACCAAACATCTAAGACCAAAGTATACTCAAAACTCTTCCAATAGGGCTACCAAAGGGCCGAACTCGTCACTCCAGAAGACCTCGCCCTGATCAAGAGGATAGACAGACAATCCAAGGCAAAGACAGAGTCACTCCTTCTATCCGATGGCCAGACATACGCTCTCCTGTACCTCCGACTTCTCAAGAAACTTCAGCGGTTGGACACGATGCAATATATTCTCGTGCTTATAGCAGATGCTTTGGCTGGCATGTCTCCTTGTGAATCAAGAATGATCTACTTCTGATGAAATACTCTAGATCATGACGAACGAATTCCGCTGTTCAGTCGAACATCAGGGAGCGATCCCGAATTGCCGTATAGTCCTTTAACAAGGTATGCTCTCAACTTCCTTCGCTGGTATTTTGCTCATCGTCGTCGGCACAGAGCACTTGATATGCAAGATGAGTTCATGCAACTCAAATCTGCACAGATCCTCACCGTTCTTCTCTGGTCCGTCCCTTTCCATTGTTCTATTTGATCCACTTCCTAAATTCAACCACTTACACACATCTGCATGATCTAGTGCTGAACCCCGCCCATTGGGTCCGTCACAATTACACCATTTCCTTGGAACCTTAGCGACCATGGTACAAAGCCACTCACCGAATAAACATGATGTTGGTGTACAGTGCTTAGAAGCCTTGCTTGCACGGCCAGAATGCCGGCAAGCGGTATGGGCTATTCCAGGAATTATCGCTGGGTGCGTGTTTACGTAGATCTTGTTTTGTTGCGGTTCTCATTTACTATCACAGATTAGTTGAGATTCTCAAACACAAACAAGGCCCTCAGATGTGCTACCAAGTCGCATTTTGTTTTTGGCTATTAACATTTGAGCAGAATATTGCTGAAGAGATCAATAAGTATGTTCTTTTTGAGCTAATTCTTATTTGTTGACTCCCGAAATTGATAGGAAGTTTGACATCATCCCTCTACTCACCAACGTTGCTCAGAACGCTGTGAAAGAGAAAGTTATCCGTGTCATCGTCGCTACCTTCCGGGTGAGTTATGTCCTAGTTCCATCTGTCCCAAGCTGTGCTGAATTGAATTTTGAACGATCGGTAGAATCTGGTTTCCAAAGCCCCAAGCGCGAACCTTCCAGCGATGTTGGTTGCTCAACTATTGCCTTACGCCAAGAATCTCTGTGGTCGAAAGTGGACTGATGACGACATTGTTGAAGATGTACAATACCTACGCGATGAGCTTGCTGCGAACTTCCAAAGTCTAACGTGTGTTAACTTTTATTCTAGCCTACGGTTTCATTTATTCACTAGCTATGTTTATGCTGTTACCTTTGCAGAACTTACGATGAATATACCTCGGAACTGGCTTCAGGACACTTGTCATGGAGCCCGGTACATGAATCTGACGATTTTTGGAAAGAGAATGCGACGAAGTTGAACGAGAAAGATTATGGACAGCTAAAGTATGGTCAATTCCACATGCACTCCGCCGCTTGTGACTCAGGCCTTTGCTTTCTTATTTTCTAGGACGTTGCTCCAACTCCTCGGCGAGTCCCAGGACCCTCTCGTCCTTGCTGTCGCTGTTCATGATATCGGGCAGTATGTTAAACATTACGAGCGGGGGAAGAAGTTTGTATCTTTTGTTATCTTCAGCCAACTATATGCTGATCAGAAGTTTTGGCTTTTAGAATCATCAACGACTTGGGTGCAAAACGTCGCGTTATGGAGCTCATGTCGCATTCTGATTCAGACGTTCGATATCGAGCGTTGGTATCTGTGCAACAGCTCGTCAGTCAACCTTGGATAACTGCATAGAATTTTGTCTCTCTTTTTTCATCAAACGGAGTAATTGAATACGCTCAGACTGGAAGTGGACACCTCTATACCGTGGTACCGTTAGTTATACCACGATATTATTCACATTGGAAGAACCAATGGTTGAAGAAGGACTCTAATCTTGGAAGATTCATCCCGTTTCGTTCTCATTTATTCTCAATGTAGGGAGCTTTAATCCACTACAACAAGCGCCCTACCGGTGAACATCGCAATTCTTGTGGATAGGCCTGACGATTGAAAGATCGAATCAAGCGGGCCTGCGTCAGACAGCCGAGTGAACTAGATCAACCATTGACCAGGTGTAAGGATAACTCAGAAATAATATTCGAGTTTGCCGAATAGACTACATCGGTGCTTGAGCGCAGTTGAGAGCAGTCAGTGCTTGGGAAGCGGAAGGAAGGAAGAGAGGTGAATTGGTCCGTGATATCTACTATCGTCTATAAGACAAATAGAGCAGAACCTCGATGGACCGGCAAGTAGGAGTTTCACTGAACCGTACCAGGACTTACGGTCATTCCGCTACGGGACCCCGCCCAACTAGGGCGGACACAGGTAACTGAAAGATGCTAAGTTTATCTTCCTGTTCATAGTACTTACATCGGATATTCGACGGTAGAACAAATAAATGAGATGAAAATAGCACAACGAGTATGAATATTAAACTGGTCGCAGTCAGTATTGACTTGGTCTTTCTAATGTTACACCTTCCTCAATCACCTTCCTCAATCATTCCTGATCCCTGCTCATTCTCCCGCCCACTGTTCCGTAGCTTCGACTTCTGGTCCGTGACGGGTCTCCATAACTCTCAAGAGGGTGAAGTTCGACGCGTTCGAGTCCGAGTCCGAGTCCGAACGAGAGAAAGTCTCCATAGTCTTCTTCCTTGACGCTGTAGATATTTTCGCATCTCACTGGCCCCAGATGTAGTGACGTCATTGATTATCCTTTTCTTTTGGTATCGAGGGATGCCTCTCACTCCCGAGTATAAAAGGCCCGTAAGTCAACGATCAGTTACGGTACCCAACTAAACATGGACCCAACTAACAAACCAAAAGGATCTTCGCCTCACTATTCACTCTACCAACGTGAAATTTTCCGAAAAGGAGGAACTGAGGGAAAGCGTGCGTGTGGTATTACAACTTGTACTGTTCTATAACTCAAGCCTCCTGTACAGTACCACATTTCTCTGTACACCCCGATGAGCTAGCTGAATCGACAAAGAAGAAGTTGAACGACCGAGCCTACTTCTATGCAAACTCCAATGCTGGACTTGGATGGACCGATAAAGCTAACCGGTTCGTACTCGCCGTCTTCATGCCAATCATTGGATGATTTGACTTAAAACATTGAAATAGAGAGGCATTCTATGCCTGGCGTATTATCCCACGGATGCTCGTAGATACCAACGTCCGAGACTTATCTAGTAAGTATGCTACTCAAATCAATTTGCAAAGCTTGACTGATTCCGATTTCACAGTTGAGCTTTTTGGGCACCGTATTCCTGCCCCAATTCTCTTTGCCCCTATCGGAATCAATAAATTGTATTCGCCTGAGGGAGAGCTTGTTCCTGCTAAGATTGCAGGAGAGTTGGGTCTTCCTGTATGCGTCTATATGCGTCACCTTTGTGGCACTTTTTTCTCATTTTCTCATTTCAATTTAGTACTGTCTTTCCACCGCAGCTTCGAACACAATTGAAGACGTCGCAGTTGCGAATGACTCGGGCGCTCTTTCAGTTGCCTCAGAGGGAGGCAATTATTGTCAAGTACGTGCTGGCAGCAACGTGAATTCGCCTCGCTTCTTCCAGTTGTACATGGGACACGATGACGAAGTTGTGAGTATTTTCTCCTTCATCCCTAGTATGTTGGCTCCGACCTACTCACACGATCGGTATTCGTAGACGATAAGCCTCCTGGAACGCGCATGGAAGAGTGGTTTCGATGTATGCATGTTAACGGTTGATACTTGGCAGTTAGGCTGGAGGCCTACGGATATCAATCTCGCGAATTACGTGTAGGTTCATTCGTAGTCATTAGGAATTTCTGTCCATGATCTTTCAATCGTAGATTCTACTACCCTCCCGGAACCACTGGTAATGAACTGGGAGCCTCTGACCCCGTATTCATGCGCAAATATGGAGAAGAGCTGAAGCAAGACTCCGGCAAATGGATAGACTCTTCTGTTTGGCATGGAAAAGCGCATACATGGAAGAAAATCCCTTGGCTTATCAAAGAAGTAGGTAGTATCTTTCTTTTGCGGCTGAACCGTAGCAGACCGAGTGGTGATTGTTTCCATTTTTTGTAATTTCTAGTGGAAGAGGATTTCGGGCGGTCGTCCGTTTGTGATTAAAGGGATTCAAAGCGCTGAAGACGCTTTGAAAGCATATGAAATAGGGTGCGAAGGCATAGTCGTCACCAATCACGCTGGAAGGCAAGTAGACGGCGCTGTAGGTAGTTTGGAAGTTCTACCCGAAATAGTTGATGCTGTCGGAGACAGTGAGTATTTTTATTATGGTATCGTTGTCACTGTGATTACGTCCTGCATTTCTTCAGAGATGAAGATCATATTTGACTCTGGCATCAGAACGGGCTCAGATATATTCAAAGCCATTGCTTTGGGTGCACACGCGGTACAGGTAGGGAGGCTGTACGTCTGGGGTATGGCTCATGAAGGTGAAGCTGGTTGTAGGCATGTCATGAAGTCGTTGTTAGCGGTAAGTCAGACTCTCAAAAATATTCAGTCTTTCTCAAAGTTTAAGTACTCATTGACTGCGAATTCGTACTCGATATCGTCAATAGGACCTGGATATCACCATGACTGTCGCAGGTTATCCATCTATCACCCGAGACGTTAATCGCAAGGCCTTGAAGTATAACGAGAATGGGGCTTATCCCAGAGGCGAACATGCGAAGTTGTGATATCTAGAAGTTCATAAACTGTTAAAATACGTATTAGATGCGCATATTAAGAATTGGTGAAGACCAATTCTATGGCGAAATGATAAAACCCGGTATGTAATGAACACACCGTGCAATATATTGAAATCAGCCAAATCTGTCTCTGTTGCAGAGGGCAGAAGCTGGCAGAAGTCTGAAATACAGATATACCTAGTGCCACCGGAGCCATCGGCGGATCCGGGATCTGCTTTGGAAGTTGGAAATCCGGGAGCCGGCTGTCATAAATGGTTTGATCCGGGAATACGGATCAATCAATCCCAATGTTGCCGGAAAGTTGCATCTGCAGGTCCCGAAATTCCTGGGATGTTTGATTGTAGGAGGGTGAGCGATACTATTGAAGGTAAAGTGGCCCCCTTACAGTAATCTTGGAAGTCGGCTGTCCGACGCTGCTTTCATGGAACTGGGAGCAATTCTGTGAGATGATCTTGGGTGCCACAACACCCTTGACCTCCGACTAGCTGCCTGCCGCTGCCTGATACTCGATGAATACGTTTGTTTGATTTCTTCTTCTGCTTGCCAGTGCGAGCTTTGTTTGATGGAACAAAGTGTACCAATCGTCAGGAAGCTACATACATATGTACTGCATTCCAGCACGTTCCTCAGGTCCCGGAGATAGCCAAAACCACTCTTCCTGAAAAAACCACGCGCTACCGAGCATTATCTATCACAATCATCGAGAAGCGTTCCATTTGGTTCCATGTGCGACGGGTCATGAAACACTGAACAGAGTCATAAATATCTATGTTGGCTTCGCTCGGCAAAGAAATTTGACGCAATGCTTTTGCTCTTCGCATTTGTCTCTGCTGGATTGGCCAACCAAGTTAATACTGCTGCTGTCTCTGCCAAGGTTTCTTCCTTCGCTGGTTCCACCTCTACGTTCCAGTTCCCGCCTGCAGATGTAACAGCTACAGCCTCTCTTATAGATAGCCTCTTTCCAGATGCATCTGAAGTTGGCTTTGCGGGTCCCACACCTAGTACGGCCGTTTTTGCTTGGTCTATATTATTTGAGGCTTAACATTCTATCCTATCGCGCAGCTGGTGATGAAGCTGAATCGGTTGCCACCGCTCCTGCTATGGCTCCAGTCAAAGGCTACTTCCCTCTAGTCAGGCCAGAAACTTCCGACAACAAGGGCGAGTCATTCGATGTCGTCAAATCATGGGCGAATCTGTCACCGATGCAATCCGTAAAATCGTTCGGTCTTGATAATGCTACAGAGCAGATCCCCGAAGGATGCAAAATTAACCAAGTCTTCCTTCTCCACCGGCACGGTGCAAGGTATCCAACTGATGGATCAGACCCTGCTGCCTTCGCTGCCGATGTGCATTCTGCGGCTGGAAATGGCACGTTCGTTGCGACGGGTCCACTGGAGTTCCTAAACACTTGGACTTACAAGCTTGGTGCTGAGCTTTTGAGTATGTGTTCAGGAGAAGATCATTCATGCTGTCACTAACATGGACGGTTTTCAAAGCTCCTTTTGGTCGCGAGCAACTGTATGTTTGATATTCAGCTTCTTCGAAGCGTCTGTCACTTGTGTGTCCTGATGCCTGCATTTACGTTCAGGTTCAATCTAGGTGTTGGTTTCCGCGTCAAATACGGTGAGCTCATATGCTTCGATACTGGGATCATCTCATCCGATTTCTTTGCTAGGGGACTTACTCAAGAACTTTACTGGATTGCCTGTCTGGCGTACTACCTCCGAAGGTGGGTTCATGACTCCAAACCGAAAGCTGTCAACTAAAAAAAAATTCACAGCCCGCATGGTCGATTCCGCGTGAGGATATTTTCATTTATCCGCCATGGCTCTCAGCTGACGGACATTCCAGCCTCCATTTCGCTGCTGGATTCTTTGGTGTTCAGTCATATCAGAGCAGTTACCATCAGCTGATTGAGATAGAAGAGGAGGAATTCAACTCCACTCTTGCTCCTTGGAACGTATGCCCCAACGCCAACAACGACATTTGGGCTCTTGGTGATGATGCAACTGATGCATGGAACAACGTCTACCTAGCTGACGCCCAAAAACGTTTTGCTCAGTATCTTCCAGGCTTCAATCTTACCATTCAGGATGTGGCCGGTATGCAGGCTCTTTGCCCCTATGAAGTATAATTCTATTCCCTTTCTTCCATCACAACCTTTTCCTGATTCGTCTGTAGACTGTTGCCCTAGGATACTCTGCTTTCTGTGATCTCTTCACAGAGGAGGAATGGAAAGGTTTCGCATATGGTGTCGGTGAATATTGTTTCTGTCAGTCATTTTAGGCTTTCCAATCAATTGATCTCCATAGATCTGAACTTCTGGTACGGAGATGGTCCTGGAAACCCTGCTGTTAGTGCTCAGGGTATTGGTTGGGTGCAAGAGCTCGTTTCTCGTCTAACGCAAACCCGGCTCACTACGTTTGATACTACTCTGAACGGGACGATCGTCGGTAACAACGCCACTTTCCCGCTCGACCAGCCAATTTATGTTGACGCATCTCATGATACTGTTATCTCTGCTGGTATGTATGTCTTGAGTTTTCTTCAATACTCCGTTTTGACCCTCGTCTCTTTCTCTTGCGACAGTCCTTCCTGCAATGAACTTTAGTTTCCTTGCTGCTGGAGGTCCCCTTCCTCTTGACCACATCCCTGAGAATCAGGTACGATCTTACATTTCCTATTCTCTACTGTCGTTGCTGAAGATGCTGCTGTGCAGACCTATATAGTTCAAAAAATTTCGCCTTTTGCCTCACGACTCGTTGGACAAGTTCTTTCCTGTCCGGCCTCTGACACCCCAACGCACATCCGATGGCTCCTTAATGACGGTGTCCTTCCTCAGAGTGGAATTCAAGGCTGTGGGTACGACCCGAACGGTCTATGTGAGTTCGATACATTCGTAGCTGGTATGAAGCAGCGTATCGAGGAAGTCGACTTTGTATTCGACTGTTACGCGAACTATTCGTTGTCTCTCGATAATGATACGATAACCAATGGCCAATATCCTCAGTGAATGCGCTCACGTTTGTAGTAAACAAAAACTGTATTTCGATAACAAATACACGTGCCAAAGTTTATGTAATGGCCAGCGCTATTATGTACGCGGTCCAGTTTTGATTAGTACGACAATGTGCAAATCAGATCGATTTCAATGAAAACAATTCAAAGCTTAGTGAAAACAACTCAACTCCCCTCATCACAGAAAATCATAAGGCCCACCATCATCATGATCCATGTGTGTGGATTATAATCATGATGCTTGTCCGAACAAGTCCACACTTGTACCAATGTGGCCAACCACGTTCCATAACGGCGTCTAGAGTATAAATATAGTGTTTGAAAACTTTCGGTAAGGTCGCTAGAAGATGTTCTTGCTCTCTGCCTTCGTTTCTGCCGCCGTGGCCAGCCAGGTCAGTGCTGCTGTTGTCTCTGGCAAAGCTTCTTCCTTCGCTGGTTCCACTTCTACGTTCCAATTCCCACCTGCGGATGTAACGGCAACAGCCTCTCTCATAGATAGCTTCTTCCCGGATGCATCTGAAGTTGGCTTTGCGGGTCCCACACCTAGTATGTACTATTCTTTGAATTAAATCACTTAAAGCTCACATATCCGTTCCATTTACGCAGCTGGTGATGCAGCTGAATCTATTGCCACCGCTCCAGCTCTTTCTCCAGTCAAGGGCTACTTCCCTTTAGTCAGGCCAAATACATCTGACAAGAAGGGGAAGGATTTTGATGTCGTTGATTCGTGGGCTAACTTGTCCCCGATGCAATCCGTGAGGTCGTTTGGTCTTGACAACACGACGGAAAAAATTCCCGAGGGATGCAAGCTCAACCAGGTGTTCCTTCTCCACCGTCACGGTGCAAGGTACCCAACCAGTGGATCGTCCCCTGCTACTTTTGCGGCTAATGTACACGCCGCGGCTGGAAATGGCACGTTCGTTGCCACGGGTCCTCTGGAGTTCCTGAATACTTGGACTTATAGGCTTGGTGCCGAAATCTTGAGTACATGTGTCAATTTCAGCAGTATCAGTGCCGTTTATAACTAACAGACTTGCTTTAGCTCCATTCGGCCGCGAGCAATTGTACGTTTAGAATTTCACTCCTTCCCGCCATCTGTCGAATCTTCTGACAATTACTTATATCCTAAGGTTCGAACTAGGCATCGGTTTCCGTGTTAAATATGGTGAGGATCAAGTTATCACCACTCAATCATCTTCAATCGTGTTTGTCAGGGGATTTACTCAAAAACTTCACCGGACTGCCTGTTTGGCGTACGACCTCGGAGGGTGAGTCTGTTGCTCCAAATTGAGAATCAATGAAAATAACTCAATGTATAGAACGTATGGTTGATTCTGCGTGAGTGCCTCTGATGTCATTCAGTCCTAACAGGTTCCAGCTGATTCAATGATCTAGCCTCCATTTCGCCGCTGGATTCTTTGGTGTACAGTCATACCAGAGTAGCTACTACCAACTCATTGAGATCGAGCAGGATGGATTTAACAACACCCTTGCTCCATATGACCAATGCCCCAATGCTAACAACAACATTAGCGCTCTTGGCGGTGAAGCTACTGCAGCTTGGACCAATGTCTATCTTGTTGATGCTCAGAAACGTCTTGCTTCATTCCTTCCCGGGTTTAACCTTACCATCAGTGATGTAGCGGCTATGCAAACACTGTGTCCCTACGAAGTGTGTAAAGATTCTGCTGCCTTTGATCAGTCGTTTCCCCATTGAACAAAAATTCCAATTTTTGATAGACTGTCGCCCTCGGGTACTCTGCTTTCTGTGATCTCTTTACCGAGGAGGAATGGAAAGGCTTTGCATACGGTATCGGTAAATGGCCTAGTCCTCTGTTTCTTCGAGACTTTTTCTCAACGACTCTCTAGATCTGGACTTTTGGTATGGTGACGGTCCAGGAAACCCTGCAGTCAGTGCTCAGGGTATTGGCTGGGTGCAAGAGCTTGTTTCCCGTCTAACACAGACAACAATCACTACTTTCGACACTACTGTTAACGGGACACTCGTCAGTAGCAACATCACTTTCCCACTCAATCAGCCGATTTTCGTCGATGCTACTCACGATACTGTCATCTCTGCCAGTACGTCTTGATTCGGGATTGTGGTGTTTGACTCTCACTTATCGCTCTAGTACTCCCCGCTATGAATTTCACTTCTCTTGCCGCTGGAGGTCCCCTTCCTCTTGATCACATCCCAGAAAATCAAGTATGTGCCTCATAATCGACAATTATTCTTCCGGGACAGTGACCTCAAATTGATTTGCGCAGACTTACAAGGTCCGAGAGATTTCGCCTTTTGCATCCCGACTTGTGGGCCAAGTCCTTTCCTGCCCGGCTTCTGACACCCCAACCCATATTCGGTGGGTTCTGAATGATGGTGTTTTGCCCCAGACCGGAATAAACGGTTGTGGAGAAGACCCGAACGGTTTGTGCCAGATTGATGCCTTCATCGCTGGTATGAAGCAACGTATTGAGGAAGTCGATTTTGCTTTTGACTGCTTCGCGAACTACACCTTTTCTCTTGTTAATGACACCATCACTAATGGACAGTTCCCAAAATGAGGCTGAAGCCTACTTATGAAGAATAGCTTGCTGATCCATGTAAAATTTTTGTATGGGACTTTCCACGAACCTTCAATCCACGATGAAACGCTTTAATGTGCTTTTGATAGTGTCGATAATGGCGCTTGTATTTGTAGAGAGTTTTGAAGAAAAAGAAAAGATAATGCCTCTAGTATGAAGTACCAGTGGGCAGCGATTGTGATAAAAACGAGGCAGCCGCGAATCCGATGTTAGTAATAAGTTCTGTCGTAGCTATAGATTCATGAAAATCTGGTCTCATTGAATGAAGGCGAATTTTCATGAAAGGCGGGTCAAGCTAGGTCAATCTAGTATATTCAAGGACTTTGCATGTGCCAATCATTGGGTTTTTAGCACCAAACGCATCGATATGATAGATAAAGATACCATTAGATGGAAAATTGGGGAGACATACATGTGGAAAGGAGTGTACGAGTAGGAATCCGAGGTGAAAGAAAACAATCAAAGAGCGGGCACACTTGCAGCTACAAATTGCAAAAGATTTGGTATTCGCATTGGAAAGTGATGGTATTATTATTATTATTATGACTGTCCGAGGAGACTGTTGAGTGCCCTTGGCACATCGTATGAATATTTTTCGAGTGCCTCCACCGCTTGGGAGCGACTGAAACCCATAGCAGTCAGTTGTTTAACAGCAACTACGTCGTCGTCAACGGCCGGGGACCCCATTCTTTCTGGTTCCTCAGTAGGGGGAGTAAGAAATTGAGAGGGAGGTGGAGGAGGTACTGCTTCTGGCTTTTTCTTCTTTCCAAAGGGTAATCGAATCTGGATGGGTTTCCAATGAGTATGTGACATTGAAGATGATCTTAAGAAATTCACGCTTAATTTAGAATGCCGCGGCGGTGGCGGACTTTTCTCTTTCTCGTGTCCATCCTTAGAAGACGAAGCCGTCGAAAGTCTAGGTTTAGGAGACCCAGTACGCAACGGAGGAGATCGCTGACGTGCAGGTGGAGATATCGGTCTAGTAGCACTTGGATGTGAAGGTGATGTATTTGCGGCAGGGAATGGTTTCTGAGTAGAAGGAGATCCAGGAGTCTTTGTTGAAGGTACTGAGACAGATGATGGCACAGGAATTGGCGCAGGTGTAGGTGCAGGTGCCGCAGTGTTTGGTGTGTCTAGCTGGAGGGCGGGGCTAGGGTCAAATCCAGCAAATACTTCGTCAAAGCTAGGTCCAGCAGCCACAGGAGCAACCGTAGCGGAAGGTGGTGGCGAAGATGCGACTACGTTCGGTAGAAAACTAGAGATAGGCCGCGCTCCAGAAGCTGTAGCTGCATTAGAGGTAGGCGTGACAAACAGACTATCGAAGCCATCTGATTCATTCGTCTTTGTTGCAGGCGAAGCTCCATTGGCGGGAGCGGGAGGAAAGACGGAAGAGGTATCTATCCCCTTGGCCGATCCAAAATCGAAAGTATCATCAAAGGCATTATCGAACGAAAATTGAGAAGTATCTTTGGAATCACCGCTTGTAATTTTACCCATCGCTTCGTCAAACGCGTTGACGCCTGCTTCAGTAGGGGAGGCAACCTGGAGTGTTGTGTGGCCAAAGGGAGAAGTGCCCTCAGAGGCGAAAGGTAGGCCAAAAGCGTCCTTGGCCTCAATAGGGGCACCTTGTCCGTTGGAAGAGGGTGCACTAAATATATCATCGAACGAAGCCGTTGCAGCTTGTCCATTTGTAGCTGGAGCAACAACCGACTTGAGTTCAGCTTCAGGGTTGTCCGTTTTGGCTTTGAGAGTGGCAAGAGGAACCTCGTCTTCTTCGTCACTGCTATCTGACTCTTGTGCATCAATTTCCTTCAAAGGCGCATCGAGGTCGGTGTCGTTCGAGGATTCGTTCAAGTGCCCAGGCACATGACTAGGTGTCGTGGGTGTGTCGACGGTAGCAGAAAGAGCGGAAGACGACGCTGCGGCGTGGTCGAGATCAGGGAATTTGGAGCTCAACATATCCTCTGTAGATTTACGTATTGGGCTTAGCATGCCATCAGCAGTGGATGGAGGAGTGGTGAATTCCTCGGTGTGTGCAGTTGTGGGAGTGACTGGAGTCTCTTCGAAAACGTCGAGTGACGCAGTACTAGGTTTGGGTGTTTCGAAAGTGTCTTCACCTGGAGCAGGAAGTTGGACAGAAGTCTCGAATGCTTGCGCGAAACCAAATGGATCATCGACCGAATTTTCCTTAGTTTGTTCTGTATCACCATTAGGCACAGCGGGACTAGGAACAGCGGCATTGTTAAAGGGCAAGAAAGGCGACTGAGAACGAGAAGCGGAAGCGTCAGATTTTGCAAGTCGCTCGAACGGGTTATTACTTTTGGAACTGGAGGGAGATCCGATTTCGGGAGTGGCTGGTAACGCATGAGCAGCAGCGAAGGTTAGAGAGTCGTCAGACGTTGTGCGTCCTGTGTGAGTGAGCCCGACTACAGCCGGTTCAGCGACAGGAGTAGCAACAACGGGAGAAGTGGGTATCGACTTCGTCACTTTTTCGAGCTCAGCCTCGACATCATCCTTCTCCTGAGTGGCAGCGGCGGCAGCAGCCTGAGCTTCCGCAAGCTCCTTATCAACTTTAGCTCGTTCTGCTTCCTTTGAACTAAGTTGCTTCTTGGCAATAGCTAAAAGACCCTTCTGTTGTTTAGCTTCCTTCTTCGCCTTCTCAATTTCTGCTTTTAGCGCCTCAATTTGTTGGCTAGCCTCAAAAGCTTTTCGATTGAGATCTCTGACTTCCTCCTTGTCCCTCAGAAACGATCCTTCGATCTCGGCCTTCTCAACACGCATCGCACTCAAGTCGCTTTCAGCGGTGATAAGCTCGGTCCTCGTCTTGTCAATTTCAGTAGTTTGGGAGGAGAAACGCTCTCGCAACGTTTCCAAAAGTTTGGTTTCCGTCTCATACGCAGCTTTGGCTGAAGATAATTGAGTTTGAAGAGCGGAGAGCTGGGCAGCTTGATTCGCGAGCGTCTGCTCCACGCTGACTCGCTCGTTCTTCACAGTTGCAAGGGACTTGTTTGTCGAATTGAGTTGATTCTGGGTATTGCCGATTTCTGCGGACTGGTCCTCTAAAGGATGTGTTGATGCAGTATGCTCGTCGTCATTGCTTAGAAGATCTTTCGAAGCTATATCAATTATTAGAATGTTGCTGCAAGGTCTACATTTTGAGAAGGTCTTACCTGAAGATGCAAACGGATCCTGCGATAGAGGAGGCGACGCAAATATCGAAGGCGATGCAAAGTTGGATGGGGAGACAAATGCCGAGGACAACTGTGATTGTTGTTGAGAACCAGTTGGTTGCATCGGGATATTGAACGGCCCGGCAGCTGGAGCGGCAGAAGAAGGTGGTGTTTCGTCAAATGAGAACAAGTCTTTCTGAGGCTCTGATGCTGATACCTGTTGGGAGTGTTGATTGACGGGACTAAAAGGTGATGTTGTGAGGGCAGAACCCGCTTGTTGACGCATAGAAGGTGGAACTAAAGAAGGAGGAAGACTAGAAGGAATTTCTCCTCCTGCGAGTTTCTTTTGGATGAGAAACATAGCAACAGCAAAGCCATCGCGAGTAAGACGGCCATCGTTATTAAGATCCGCGAGGTCCCTAGTAAAGGCATGGGCACTTCATGACAGTTGAGATGTTTGTACAGCTTACCAAACTTGCGCGAGAACGTCTCCGGCCAACTTGGACTCGAGCATGAACGGTACAGCGACTTCGCCTTCTATATACCCAACCTTCGCGGTATCCAACGTATCGAAGTACCCATCGGAAGAGGCCTTGTCAGCGGCTGTCACGTCCCAGTGAGGTTGAATGCCAAACGCGCTGCTCCCGATAGCGGATATATTGGTAGTTTTGCGCGCAGGTATTGTGGGAGCAACTGAGGGCTTGTTTTGCGTAGCGTTACCTGTTCCCTGGGGTTGGAGCATCTGGCCGGTATACTGGGGCTGAATATAACTCCTGTTTTGGGAAAAGGATGTCTGGTTGGCGCTAGGACTATACGAGCTACTGGCGCCAGTAGCGTGCGTTCTAACGCTCGGAGTAGTACCACCCGATGCTTGTTGGTACAGTCCTGGCGGTAGCGAAACAGGAATGGTGGAAATTTGGCCGGACATTACGCCTTGAATGAAATACATTCCAATGCCAAAGTCTGTAGAATCAAGAGCACCGCGGTCTTGTGTGTCTGCGAGATTCCTGTAATTTTGGAGATGTCAGGGCATTTCTGAAGAGTGTGGGGTAACGGCGAAAGAGACTGAACCATATCTGGAGTAACTTGTCATTGGATAGTCTGGATTTGACAAAAATATCTCGAGCTTGTTCGCCTGTGTACACTTTGTCAGCCTCGATTAGTTTCAAGAGCACAATTGCACTGACCGCTCAACAATCCATCCCTCGGATCCGATTTCATGAACATGTGGAGAAACTTGGTTCTGTCTTGGGGTGTAAATGGGGGTAGATTGGAAACTGGTGGAGGTGATCTTGGTATCGACATCCCAGTGTGGTGTGTAGCAACGGAAGAGATTCCTTCAATCACAGGGAGCGGACCGGCTGTATTTACGAAAGGGTTTAATAAGTTGTGCTTCGTTTTGGACTAACAAGCAACTCACGCTTTAAAACTAAGTCAGCGTTAATCTTCTCTCCCTTCTGCGCCCAGCCAATCAGTCTTAAGGCAATGGAAACGCCTTTCCTAGACAACCAGCCATTATTCTCCTCGTCGGAAATGCTCCATATTTCACCGAGGGTCGTAGGCTGTATTTTGGCACCACCAAACACACGGACAGCAACGTCACCGGTGAGGATACCGAGCTTCTGAGTATCATATTGGTTGAAGATTTGATTAACGAGTGAAAGCTCTGCCTGGGTAGGCAAGAAGCTAGTAAAGGACATTGTGGGAGGCGTTTAAGGTCAAGGGTATTCTAGCAGTGGTATTCTGAGGCCAAGTACGCATCATTTTCCCACACGGGTTCGGCATACGCCGTGTCTGCAATTGCCGAATTCGGCGGAGTCCTGATTGCCTTAATTAATATCCTTTTTCTTTCTTTCTTGTGGAGCGTTATGTTCTTCAGGCCGGTGATGGAGTCACCCCCTGTTGAACTGCTAAGGTCACAAGGCAAAGCCCGGCTAACTCATCCAGCACGCATGAGGAAGATCACCCAGTTGGGTCTGGCCTAAGCATCACAATGATTCAATTATTGATCTGGTTGGCAGATTGGTTGACTGGTCCAGCACAGGTATAGCATATTGATCTGTTAGAGTTATGCTGAATACAGCCAAGTGGACCAACCAATGCAATGCAGTGCGGTGCAGCCCTGCAGTGCAATGAGTAATGGGACATTGTGCAGCGGCCGCAAGACCAGTCTCTGATCTTGTCCCTACACCACTTCCCGCGTTCCTTGTCCGATCCGTTATGACGCTCCATTTCTGACTGTGACACATTCCATTTGTCTTACATTTAGGTACTTATAGCCCTGTAAATGTACATGTAGATTAGGCTTCTTTCCTGCGAATCATGACTATGACTTACAATTGTCACTCGAGAGAATCCCCTCAAGCCACTCACCAACAAAACTCCTTGCCCACACTACATTCCCCGAACCTAACGTGGCATATTTTTTGACGTGCTAAACAGTCGTAAAAGTTTCAGCACTGTCGCATGGATCAACCTTTAGTCTGATCAACTAAGGCCTTACCTTCGATGATGCTATCTAACACATGTCTAAACGACAACTGCGAGCTCGGGTACAATCAGAAGTGACCGATATTCCTTCCTCGCAATCGGAAGAAGTTGTGACCAACAAGTCAACTTCTAGGATCCCTCGAAGAGTTCGAGGAACTAATCTGGTAGTAAGGTCTAATAGTTCACCTCTCCCAGAACTCACACTGGAACTTGAAAGTTTGGCGGATCCATTACCCAGCGATGCGACTTTGTCTGGAGGGCGAGTCAACCATGATCCTTCCAGGATCATGGAGAACCCTACTGGGTATGCCCCAGAGGATTCCACAGAAGCAAAGCTTCTGGGCGTACTCAGTGAAAACATCAGAGAAAGCTATCGCGTCCCACAGTTGAGAACCTGTTATGATCATGCACGGTCGTAGGGAAAAGGTTGGATCATGGACTATAAGTCCGAACACTGAGATAAATCCCGGTGAGGGTTGGGTGAACCTACGGAGAGGTAGTCGGACGTTGACGCTACTATCAATAGCGTCCCCGACACGCTGCTGTCTGAAAGCAAAGGTGAGGGTAACTCCGATTGCGGGATAACTCACGCAATTGTACTTAAGGTGAGGGTTGAGATTGAACTCTATTTGAAAAGGATACACTGTTGAAGTGCGCTATCAAAGTCAATATTTAAACTAAGGACCAACTATTCTACTCTCGTAGCTTTATACTGTAATTGCTACCTAAGGGTCGCTAAGCGATAGTATCCTAGAATAGTATGGTCAAACATGTGGAGGATAAAAGGGGTAAGTATAAAGGGAATGATATAAAAGGATATATAAAGAATTGGTTAAGGTGTGAGGGATATAAAAGTGAAGTG
>MU793586.1:0-23895 GCA_027886325.1 Lentinula aff. detonsa | reverse complement strand
TCCAGGGGCATTTACTAGCCTAGAGCGCTCAAAATACAAGATTTTCTCAAATGTGGAAGTACCCTGTCTACAGAAGAACCCTGTGACCCATAGTACACCAAAAATCATTGGACAGCTGTGGTTTCAGAGAAATTCGTTTTGATTTTTACCGAGTACCTTTACTTGTACTAATAGGCAATAATATAAAGCACAATCCACTCGAAAAAACGTTAGGTACGTTCAAGAGAATGTGAATGCGAGGGGGAAGGATACGTCTTGTCAGACAATGAGTAGATAAATTACAACTTTTCCTGATGCACACACTGCAAGCCGTGAAGCAATCTTCTATACCAACTTCATACGAATGTGTCCTGCCCGACGGCGGGTGCTGTTTGAACTTTTCAGAGCTCGTCGTGATCTCTCGTGACATCATCATCATCATCGCCGTAAGAAGGTCCGCCATCACCGCTGTACATCTTCGTGGTAATGGGGTTGACGATACCTTGAACTTCTGCACGGATTATTAGATGATGTACTTGCTTGTCAAAATAAATTCAACGTACCAGCAAGCTTTTCCTCTAAATCTTCAGCCGTCGCTGAAGCACCATTCTCCTCGATCCAGTCAGTGGTCTCTTTGATAGTAGCGAGAAGCGTCTTCTTGTCTTCACCGCTGATTTTGCCACCCATACCGTCTTCATCATTGACCTGGGTCCTCAAACCATACACGAAGGAAGAGAGCGAGTTGAGTGATTCGATCCTCTTGCGCTGAGCCTCATCCTCTGAAGCAAACTTCTCAGCATCAGCGACCATGCGGTCGATCTCCTCCTGAGAAAGACGACCTTTCTCGTTCTTGATAGTGATAGACTCCGATTTACCACTGTGCAAGTTGAACGTCAGCATAAGGGATCACAACAGGAAATGATCGCAGGTACATACGTTCCCTTATCAGCAGCACCAACCTTCATGATACCGTTTGCGTCGATCTCGAAGGTGACCTCAATTTGGGGAACACCGCGAGGTGCTGGCGGAATGCTGGAAAGCTCAAACTTGCCAAGAAGGTTGTTATCTTTCGTGAGAGTACGTTCGCCTTCATATACTTGGATCAACACAGTCGGCTGGTTGTCAGCGGCAGTTGAGAAGCTGGTGTCAAAAATTAATGAACGACTCCATAGGGCTTGAGCGACGAAAACTTACATTTGAGATTTGCGCGTAGGAATGACAGTGTTACGAGGGATGAGTTTCGTCATGACACCACCAGTGGTCTCGATACCGAGAGTGAGGGGGCAGACATCAACAAGGACAACGTCGGCAGTGCCTTCAGCACCTGATAGGATACCGCCCTGGACAGCGGCACCATAAGCGACAGCTTCATCGGGGTTGATACCCTTGGAAGGCTCCTTTCCACCAAAGAACTTTTTGAGGAGCTCTTGGACCTTAGGAATACGAGTGGAACCACCGACAAGCACAATCTGAGTGAGACCGTTAGACGTCGAACAGTGACGAGAGGTAGATGAACACGAGCCTCATCAATGTCATCCCTCTTGACATTGGCATCTATGAGGACCTGTTCCACAGGCTTCAAGGTTTTTCTGAACAAATCCACGTTAAGATCCTCGAATGTGGCCCGAGTGAGAACTTCTGAAAAGTCGTTTCCGTCTTCAAAGCTCTCGATTTCGATTCTAGTACTCTGTTGGTTACTGAGGGTTCGCTTGGCCTTCTCAACCTCCCGCTTGAGCTTGCCAAGAGCTCGAAGATTTTTCGAAACGTCGGTACCGGTCTTCTTCTTGTAGGCTTTGATAAGATAGTCAATGACACGGTTGTCGAAGTCCTCTCCTCCGAGGTGAGTATCACCAGCAGTGGCCAAAACCTCGAAGACACCGTCGTCGATAGAGAGGAGAGAAACATCGAAGGTTCCTCCTCCAAGATCATACACGATGATTTGAGACTCGCCAGCCTTTTTGTTAAGACCGTAAGCGATAGCGGCAGCGGTTGGCTCGTTGATGATACGAAGAACCTGAAGACCAGCGATGGTACCAGCGTCCTTGGTAGCTTGACGCTGGGCGTCATTGAAGTCTGGAGAAAAATGATTCTCAAAATTGCTCTTCAAATGCATTCCAGCAATAATTCGGACTTACAGGCAGGAACAGTGACCACAGCGTGAGTGACTTTTTCACCCAAGTAAGCCTCAGCAGTTTCCTTCATCTTTGTCAGAACCATGGCAGAGATCTCCTCCGGAGTCTGAATATTGAAACGTCAGAACGCGGAACAATGTCTACGCTCATTTCAGCTCACAAAATCGCGCTTTTCGTTCTTGTGGGTGACCGATATTACAGGTTTGCCTCCCTTTTCACGGACCTCAAAAGGCCAGTGCTTCATATCACGAGCAATATCTTGGTCGTCCATTTTACGACCAATAAGACGTTTGGCATCAAAGACAGTGTTTGAAGGGTTGGAAGCGTACGCATTCTTGGCTGAATCCCCAATTAGACGTTCGTCGTCCGTGAAAGAAACCCATGAGGGTGTGATACGATGACCCTGGTCGTTGGCAATAATTTCAACTCTTCCTCCACGTTGAACTCCGACGCAAGAGTAACTATTTCAAAGGGGTTAGCTTGTGACAAAGAACTAATACCAGTAGTAGCTATGCGTACGTCGTACCCAAGTCTGAGCGAATGGGTAGATACATTTTAGACGGTGTAGAGGAAAATAATTTATTAGCACATACCAATGCCAATTACAGTTCCATACTCGGAGCTGGACTCCTCAGCTCTAACAGCGGGTGAACAGAAAGTGAGAACAGCTAAGAGAGCGAAGATTGCGAAGGAAAGAGAAGATAGAACACGACGCGACTGTGAGCGCGAGGGACGCCTAGAAAGACGAGACATGGGTGGAAGAAGAAAGTCGAAGCTGATTATTTTTTCGAGAGATGCTTTTTATTTACGGATGTGACGTGTCAAGGGTACGTGGCTTTTTGCTTTCCCACGCACTTGATAAATCAAATTTTCCCGATTCAAGACATGATCCGATACTTGTCCGCAAAATTTCTACTGCCTTTGTATGATCCCACAATATTCGAAAAAGTAAAGTTACAGCTTTGGTTCCGACCCTGTAAGGTGACACGACTGCAGCACCTTGCGTTCCAGTGCAGTCGGCCACCTATATATCAAATGGAAGCTTCGGAATATCACGTAGGTGCAATGCATGCTATTGGGGCCAACACGCATACTTATCTGAAATTTCACCTCCACGTAATCTTACAGTTAACCAATATCAGCAGGTATGTCAGACTCCCAGTATGCTCGGAAACTAGGTTCAAGTATCGGGTACTTATTCCAGCAAATAAACTCCCGTCGTTCATCATCAAGTTTTTAAGTCTCGAGAAGAGACTTCAGTGTTAAATAATGACGGTATGACCGCTTCAACGTGGAGTTCTCTCTCCCTTGATCAATAGAATACTCCAGCTCTGACCGAGTCTTATGGTTCGTACCGATCCCTTCCGTTATGTTACTGAAAACGCGTTATAAATTTTCAGACACCTCTCACACTTATCCTATACTTATTTGGTGTTCTACTTATGACTTAATCCAGATCACCGCCCTTTCAACATGATATCCATATAAAGAGCAACTAGTTCTTAGAACATCACCTGAACTCTTCAGCATTCTCAGAACATGTCTCTGCCCAGCCTGGCTATCTCTTCGTCGGTATCGATCTCTTATTACCATAGTTCAATTTCCATGGAATAAACGACTGGTTTCAGCGAAAACCCTGTCAATGAATGTCATCTTGACTCTATATTAGCGAGGCTGGGTCAAACTTTGAGACCGAATGAGAGAGCTGAATATTTACTTCTCTTGAAGGCCTTCCACGATGTTACCGCATCTGTTGCCAAATTACCTGGTACATCTGTCAACCAATGGTATATGTGACTTCTAACCTCGTTCATACTACCAACAGACTACGAACCCCCGACATATTTCGAGCGTTTTCCCTGCACAGATGTCCAACCCCGAGGATAATAACTTTGGCGCCTGGGCATGGAGGTTTACAGCCAAGGACATTCTACCCAACGAAGGTATACTATCGGGCAAAACAATCGTCATGAAAGACAACATATCAGTAGCCGGAGTGAACTGTCTCCAAGGAACAGATGCATTTACTGGTTTCGTATGTTTAACTCTTCCTGTTCTTCCTCCAATAATGTCCTATAGAATGTATCAGTGTTCCTAATTCTCAAAAATGTACAGGTACCCCCATTGCTGATGCCACCGTGGTAACACGAACGTTGGATGCAGGAGGAACCATCGTTGGTAAAGCTGTGTGCGAGAACCTTTCCATGGCTGGAACATCATTCACTGCTGCCACGGGTCCAGTCCATAATCCTTACGCCAGAGGATATTCCGCCGGTGGAAGTTCCAGTGGCTGCGGCGCGTTGGTGGCATCGTGCGCTGTCGATATGTGTATCTCCTGAGCGAATTGAAGCAACGATCCTCTGACATTGGGCTTTCTTTGGGCCATTGGTGGAGATCAGGGTGGAAGCATCAGGTCACCTGCAAGCTGGTGTGGCATAGATGGTTTAAAACCAACGCAAGGATTGATACCATATACCGGAATTGCATCCTTTGGTACCCATAATTTTCCACATAACTTATATATTCTAATTTTCTGATGACTTTCAGAAACTACCATGGATCACACTGGCCCAATGACTCGAACTTGTCATGATAACTCTCTTCTTCTTAAGGCTCTCGCAGGAAAAGACAACATTGATGATCGTTGTATCGCTACTCCCGCTCCCTCAGATATACCCGACTATCCAGCGATCCTAGACAAAGTGAAAGGAACTGCGAAGCCCCTTGCAGGCTTCAAAATAGGACTAAAGGAGGGTTTTTCCGAAGCATCATGCGAGCAAGGTGGAATGTATGACGTCCGGGTCCATCAGAAGGTTAAGGATGCTGCGGACAAGTGGAAGGATATGGGTGCAAGCGTGGAAGATGTCTCTATCCCAGTAAGTGACTGATGCAGAAAGACTACTAGATGCACGCCCTTCCAATGGATTGGTGGCTTATGATCGTGCGGATGGGTGTCATAGGAGGCGCCAGTGGACGTCAAGGATTTCACCAGAACCAGCTAACCACCAGGATGAGTGCCCTACGCACGCCGGAAGGATGGGACAAATTACCATTCACAGTCAAGAACATGGTCTTGGACGGGGTTTATATGCAAGAGTACTATGTTTATCACACCCGTTCACTTTCTGTCCTTCTCCAATGAAATTGATGTGTTTCCTTTGCCTACAGCCAGAGCTTTACGGAAAAGTCACCAACTTGATAAGGCTTTTACGAGAGAATTACGACGAGGCGCTGGACCGGTTTGATGTACTGGTCATGCCTACAACGCCTTATCTCGCTACATCGAACGCAACACCAGACGCGACTGTATTAGCAAAAATTTCCAAGGGACTCGGCCAGACAATGAACACCTGCTCTTTCGATGTGACCGGTCATCCCGCGTTGTCTATGTGAGTGTTTTTCTTCACCAACCGAATTAAATCTGAGGTATCTGTTCAGGCCCGTTGGTATACTGCCATCACTCGACAACCCAAGTATCAGTCTTCCGGAGGGCCTGCAAATTATGAGCAAACATTTTCAGGAAAGCAAGATTTATAAGGCGGCTTTCGCATGGGAAGATAAACATCCGAACTGGAAGGAATGTGTGTAATGGTACAAGGAGTATTGTTGATAGTACAACTCAGCAGGAAAAACAATATGTTTGTCACTAATGGACATTCAGCAAATTGACAACGCTATCAGAGTGAAACTCACAGATCATGATACATCCATGTTTTCTTCGCCGTTAGCTATTCTGTGAAATTCTTGACGAATCTGGACGATGAAAGCGAAAATATCTTGTGTGATGTTCAACCTGTCTACCAGTAGTGGAAGTGACGGGAGAGGTGGCGAAGTTTTCACAACTACAGATAAAAATCGGTGAACTCGCATCGTGGACGACGTAGACTCTTCGAACCCTTATAATTTGGACCAGAAACATCCAAAATGAAGCTGAACTCCCGGTCTGGATCTGATATACCCACAAATCTGAAACTTATCAATAGCTGCTCCTTCTCCATTCCTTCTATTGCACATGCCAAGAGTCTCTCAAACGCATGTAGTTCTGGAACAACCCGGGACGCATGCGCGTTCAATGTCGACCGTTCTTTCCCCTTGTCTATCACAGCTACGATTAATAAAGCAACGTTTGTAAGAGTTCGAACGGAGAACCTGTTTTGAGGCTCGCAATCAACGCGCGATATTCATCAATCTGAGCCTGCATAGTCGCACTACGTTCATGGAGAGATGCAATTTGTCGTCTGAACGCAGCGACAGCGAGCTCTGCATCTTTCCTTTCGGCCTGTTCTTTCTCTAGAGCTATACGAACCAAGATGTTAGGTTTAACTTTGCGGCGATATGACTTGTGCACTCACTCGCCATCAGCTCGATCTCCTGAACCTTGCATTTACTAATTTCACTCTCGATTTTCTGAGCCCTATCTTGCGTCTTCTTCTTTTCCACTGCATCCTTCGTCCGTCTGTCCGTGATAGTTGCAATAGATCTGTTTTTGTAATTGTTGACAGCCTTCAGAAAGTTTTGCAAGGTTTCCTCGTATACAGGAATATCGAGATTGATATGTGGACTCGGGTCTGAGAGGACAGTCTTGAGATCAAAGTGAAATCCTCTGGGTGCATAAGCCATTGAAGATGACGGTTGGTGATTTTAGTTTCTGTCACAAGATCGCGACGCGAGACTACTGTGGTCACGGTTTGTCAGCTTTGACGCTCTGGGCGCCAACCGCCAATCCCTTCTCAGCCTATTGTCAGGTTACCAGCCAATGCAGCTGGTCGACCACGATACAGTACGTTTATCATTCTTCAGAATCTGTCTTAGTTACAGAAGGTATACACAGTTTCTCGAACGGCTGACTGCACTGTTTGAAACATCCAAAGATCAAGGCTCGATATGGATAACTCATAAACGACGTACGAACTTCCAGTATATAGGTCCTAGGAGCCTCACTGAGCTGGATCACTAGTTTCTTATAACAAGGAGGACGTAGCGATGAAAGTGGAAGGGGGCGCAGAGGATCGACGAAACTATCCTTGTCTCCTTCGGGTATCGAATGGCGATAAAGTCAAATTTTCGACAACGGTACGCGACTATCGACGTAGGATTTCATCGCGTCTCATCCTATGATATTCCAGGTTGAATCCGCAGCACTACCCAAATTCTACCATGTTTACGGTGCTCTTCTCAAATCCTCGATGACCACGCTTCGCAAAAGAGACAAGAAGCGCGAAAAGCAGCGCGCAGAAGAAGTCGCAGCTCGAAAAAAGAAATTTTCAGAGCCTGTTGTTGTGAGAGGATCTAAACGGGGAAGCGGGCGGAGGAAACGGCAACGTCAAGTCAAAGCGGCGCTCAAACAGCAGGAGACGTTGGCGAAAATCAAAGCAAAGGAGGAAGCAAAAACCAAGGCAGAGTTGACTGTAGAAGCTGTGTAATTGTCCGTGTATTTTCTCTCTGCTGAGGACATCGTGTAACTCAATGATGCTGCTCCTGCCCCTGATAACAAAATTCTGTTCGATGCCCTCCTACCCGCCTTGCAACATGCGGGAATGCCAGTATGTTACGACAGCAATACAACCCCAATTATCCTTTTACCAGTTTTTCGTTTCTGTTTCCTCCATCAGACTAGTCTGCACCACACTAAGAAATGAATACAAAGATGATGCTCTGCTATCTCAGAGGGACGTTAATGGAAATGAATTCTCAGTACTTCGGGCGACATCGGGTCACTCGACCTCTTATAACTGCTTGGCTCAATCGATCGACCTTTCGGACTCGCAGCAATAGCCAAGCTGCAAAGTCTTAGATCCTATTGGCTTACGATATGAAGGCGGAAACTTTTGTCCCGAATTACATTTACCTGCTACGATGCTCATACGTTGGTTTTTCCGTCTGAGTCTATCTGACATCATTGAGAATGAGAATTCCTTGTCCGTTTGTCGTTGAGGGGAGATCCACATAGGTTTTGCGTTGCGAAGAGTCGCGCGGTCTTCTGAGACCCCAAAGACGAAAACAAGTCACCGGGACTCGTTAATTGGTACTGATCCTATCGAAACCAGGTACCACCGCGCTCACCTGATTAGTATTCACTATGGGATCTCTCTATCCAAATCGAGTCAAGATGGCATTCATTCATATAAAGCCCGACTCATCTTTTTCATGCTATCTCTCTGACCATGACCACCAACGTTGTGCACCTTCACGATGTTCAACCCCGCTCAAAATTCTTCACCATTTGGGAAAAGCATAGGCACACTACAGTGCACTGGCTCGTAGAATGCTTCGCCGAATTTGTGAGAGCATAACTCTTTGCGCCCTTTACTTTTTCTGGATGAGGGTTTATGAATTCAATTATCTACTAGTTGGGTGTATTTTTTTACGTATACGCTGGTATGTCCCCTTGCCTTGTGATGCGCACTGACAGGCTCTCAAAACTTGCACCTCTTTCACAATACTAGGTGTTGGGTCGCAAGTTCCATTCATCGTGGGCCCCATCTTGAGCATAGATGGGCTTAGCTGTGAGTTGTCTGGCCTCATCGTTGTCTGGCCTTATCGTTGTCTGGCCTCATCATACGCCGTTTTCTGACATTCACAGCATATATTAGCCGTTCTCCAAATTGGTCTGGCGTACGCTTGTGGAATTATTTTTGCCATCACCATCTGCAGCTCTACATCTGGGGGTCATTTCAACCCTGCAGTCACCATAACCCTGATGCTGTTCAAAGGGTTCCCTGCATTCAAAGCGGTCAGGTACATTGTATATCTCTCGGGAATACTGAACGTCCGTCGCTGACCAGAGGTATCCAGATATATCATCGCACAAATTCTTGGAGGATACATTGCTTGCTTGCTCATATATGTTCAATGGCATGATCTTATCACTGAGAGCGAACTTGTATTAGCTGCAGCAGGCGCCCTCGATTCTGCCTTGTTTACCCCTCAAGGTCCAGCTGGTGCCTTTGGTCTCTACGTTATTCCAGGATTGAGCCTGGGTAGAGTGTTCTTGAACGAGTTTGTCACTGTGCGTCTTATATTATCCTTCCTGATTGTGACCGAAATTGATTATCCGGGTCTCGACCACAGGACGTCTTTCTGGCGCTCGTCATCTGGGGAAGCATAGATCCCACCAACGTATTGGTTACTCCCCAGCTAGCGCCTTTCGTCATTGCAATTGCTTAGTGAGTTGAACGTCATCCTTCATTTCACAACTTTTGCGAACATATCTCACAGTGCGGCGGCCATTTGGGGGTTTGCAACACCGGCATGTAAGAGGATAGGAATTGCATGACTGGACTGAGTTCCTATTAGGACTTACTTCATTGACCTTAGTGGCGGCCAATCCAGCTCGTGATATCGGGGGAAGGCTCGCAGCTATGACCATCTGGGGGAAACAAGGTTCGCTGAACCCTCAACTTCATCTTTTTGTCTCCCTAATTGATTTGCCTGTGCTGTAGCTGCCGGAGGACGTTATGCGGCAATCGCTGCTCTGACCAGTATACCCGCTACCATTCTCGGGGTGTTCATACATGAGTTATTCCTTACTGACTACGCAAGAGGTATGTGTACAGGCTTTAACATATCTGTCAATGTCGATACATGTGGACACCCTAGTGATTCCTTCTGCTCAACGCGAGTACATGGAGGTTCATCATAATCACGCCCATGCGCATGGCAAGGCCGCATCGGACGCATCCTCCAACGAAAAAGCTGACCTTGAACACAATGCTTGATATGTTGAATGAATACGGTCTTTATGCTTTGTATGTAATGGGATTTCTGCGTTTTTTCGGTCATCATTTTTCGTTTTCGAACGAGGAATGCATGTGTTTAATGTTACTAGTATGTCGGGGAAAGGTCAAATATTATGTTTAGTCGATTTAGATGCCATAGTGAAAGCATTATGAGACGTGCGCGACTGAGTACATCAAGTGCGGACAATCCGAAGAATAACAAGAAACAGTACTGGTAAGAAGCACAATCGTTCTGTGCAAACGGTTTCACCTACCTGTAGTACGAGTCCCATAAACTATACTTTCTCCACAGAGAAAAACACTCAATGTGTCCTAGGATATCTTCCCTCGTTTATGATGTACTCACACCCTGGATTAAACGGAATACCATGAAGAAAGCTTTCCAGAACGCTGTATTCGGAAATGTGAAAGGAGTCCCATAATAGCTGGACCTTTCGCAAGGTGCAATTCGAGCGAGTTAATAATTCCCCCAGCTCATTCAGAACATCTCCGTCCATTCGAAGCCAGAAGCTGACTACCACCTCCTCCAAATTGGGTAAATAGATGAGATCCCAAGCGCCAGACGTAAACTCCTCGCCCATACCCTTGATCCTCAAAATCCTGAGGCAAGTATGTCGCGAAGAGTCTATATACGCTGTATCCGAGTCCAAGTTCGGATCTTGTCCACGATAGAAAAATCTCACTGTGAAAGATTTGAGCAGTGGGCAATGATTCAGTAGATAGGCAAAAGAGCGACCACTATAGTTGTGGAGCTCCAATACGGTCAAACTTTTGAGATCCATGGGATCAGAAGAGGCGAGTGAATATATCCCTAGTGAACGAAGGCGTGGACATGAAGAAGAGAAAGCCGTCCTGACCGTCTTGATTGCCAATAGTGATTCATCATTCAAGCTAAATCCAGAGCCGAGTTCCAATTTTTCGAGAAAGGGAAACTGCGTGCTAGGATTCAAGGTGGCTAGCTGAGTAGCTAGAACCTCGTAGAAGGTTTCAGAATTTGTTCTCGAGTTAGTGAGGAATGTGAAAGACCTCCATCTGCTTGCATATCTCGTGAAAGTCTCCACAAAGCTGTTTTGTGTATGATCAAAGGGAACACTAGAGAATATTGTGAGGAATGGTAGTGTGTCATGCCGAGTCACCGTCAAGCGGCTGGAGATGTGCAACCGAAAGTCCATAGGTCCAGAAGTTCCTGAACGTCGAAGAATACATTTCAGTAATTCAACTTGCTCCCTCGCATCATGGATCCTCTGTGAGTCGTCCACAACAGCTATGGATGACCACAGAACAGTCTGAGCTAACGCCAACCTTCTCCACCAAGAACAAACCCAAATCAAGGCGAAAACACGCCCAACAAATTTTTTATCATCGAGGGATAGAGATATTTCAAAAAGCACATCGGCATCCGAACGCGGAGCTCCAGACTCTGGTAGAGCAACGACGAGGTAAAAGATGGCTTCGAGCATTTCGGAAGGAAGTTTCCGGATGGGAGAAAGAAGTGATTCCTGGAAGTCCAAAGTCTTCACCAGAAGAGTCTCTATGCCATCGTCATCGCAACACTGAAGCTCGTGGCGTGTGGCGGATATATCTTCCTGCAGCTCAGAAAGCTCCTGCGATGAAAGTGGAACATCGTTCATTCGAGTTTTGGCCAGACAAGCTTCGTATTTCATCTGGTACATAGTGGTGTTCATTGTGGTCATGAACTGGATTCATGATGATAATCATGATCATTGGATTATTTAAGGCAGTAGTCACGCTTGCTAACCCTCAGATGATCATGATTGACCAGGATTTCAGAAACTTCAAGAAGATCATGAGCAATATCTTACTTGAACTCGGGTGGGCAACGTTTGCACAAGAGCTGAGCTTGGAGATCAGCATAAAGGAAGGGTGGGGCCTGAAAGCAGGAAATCGAAAGAAAGATAGTACATAAATGTAGCCATCCTTCAGGGAACATTATTTTCACGACGGTTATTTCATTTAGAAAAGGTCCTTACTAGACCTCGTTCTTCACACTGGTGGTATCCCGTCAAGTAGCAGATGCTCTTACAAGAGTTTTGAGCTACAGGTTGTATATTAGAACCTCGCCAAGTAAATTGAATACATTGGCATTCAGCTACAGATTATGGCTTCAGATTTAGATGCACTTGCCTCTTGAGGCCCGCACCTTGAATCTTCAATTCGCGAAGCTGTGAAGTGACACCATCGGAAAGTTTCGCCCCTGTTGAAATACTGGGGGCCGGAACGGTTCGGCAACGACCGAACAAGAAGACGTCGAGTCGGCGGGATGTCTTCGAGGTGCTCAACACGAGAGCAAAGGGGGAAGAAAGGGCGGAAGTCGTTGTCATTTCAGGTCTACATACGGAGTATATAAAATAGATCAAATATCAAATAGATAGAGGCAGTATTAACTAAAACATGTAAGATAAGAAACCAGGGCGCCGCGACCGGAACCATCGTCGGGCCTCTATCTTTGACAGCCCCGCTGCCAGCACTCGTTCAATTAGTATGTTGGGAAGTTGAGGGCATCACATTGAACGTACATTATTCCGCGATAAAACAAGCTTTGTGGCTGCAGTCACCTCAAGTCCACATTTGTTGGCAAAATTCGGGCGAAAATAGATCGACACCACGATGCAACAGAGAAGATACTCACGTTTTCTTCTTCTTCCCAGAAGTCACTGTACTCGACTACTCGACGAAGGTGCAACGTTGTGAATTCAGGCATATCGGGCAACATAAATCCCACAGACATACCAAGGCTCACCGAGTTCAGATAAAGCGTAGGCCAGACAGTCATCATTCAACTGTAGATGACTCAGTTGGCATTGTCTATCAGAACACGAGCTTGAAACATGAAAGTAGTAAAAATATCACAGGTAACATTTGCGAGGGGATGCAAACTCAACACAATCTCGTATGTTTTAAAACCGTGGCTGGTAGTGATCGAGAACCGAGCTGATATTAGCAAGTCGGCAAGAATAGGACACGAAAGGTTGTGATCAGACGACCAATTGTTTTCAACACAGACACGCTTGCTTCGACCGGGACGTCTCTTGTTCAAATCTTAGTCTTCGAGGTCACAGAGAATTGTAAACAGTATAGTAGTTAAAAGCTAGTAGCCAAACTACTTAGTATTCTTCGACAAGCTCAAACGGATTGGTAGCCGTTTGCCAGCCAGCCGGCAGCCGCGAACCGGCAATGTCGATCACGACGACCAAGATTCTCAAAATTCAGCTGAATACTCCTATGACTCCTATGGTTGAGATTACTCCTCTGCGCAATGACCTCTTGTTGTGGGCAGCTAGAGGAGGAAAGATGGAAAGGACACCGATCTAGCTGGATCACGGGGTAGGCTGGTAGATATTTTTGTACTATGGGATCGTGTACATATGAGTTGCCAACGCCAACCTAAGCACTGTTCCTCGGAATTAGTTTTTTGTATAGTATCCAGACTCAATCAAGTCAGCCCTATGTAGAGTGCAAACACTGTCCCTCAGACTAGAGAAGAATAGTGCGAGCAGAACATGGTTCGCCTTATGAGATGCCGAGAGAATATCGACATCCGCTGTTGAATGAATATACGAGTGAAGCGAATCTGAAGCAACTCAATACAAGTACTAATATTGTAGCTGCAAATGTGAGCCGAGTTCTCCACTTTACGACGGGTTCGAATTCAGTGACAAAGCACCTGATATCACAGACCCACACCAGAACTCCTCACTAGAGTATAAAAGCTGCTCGAATTCCACACACCCATGAATTCCCCCACCATGGCTAATTCAACAAAGAAGCTCCGGGTAGCTATAATGTAAGTGTATTCCATTTGTTCCGATGAAACCTCTGTGAGAAACTCTGGAACGTCATTCTCCCATTGTTGGACGAAGCCTCATCATGTCTCAACTTTTGTAGTGGAGGAGGAATTGGTGGCTTGACTTGTGCAGTAGCGCTTAAGGATTGTCCCAATATCGACCTTGATTTGTACGAGCAAGCAGCACAGATTACTGAAATTGGCGCTGGTATAACGGTGTGGCCTCGTACTTGGGTGTTTCTTAAATCTATGGGATTGGAGAAGGATTTGCTGGCAATACTGCCAGAGGGATATAGCGACGAGCCAAGTAGGTCAAATTTTCGGACGAGCTCTATCGTTGTGAACGTCGTCTTTCCAGAGCTGGCATTCGAATTCCGTATCAGTGATCGAAAGGATGGGTTTACCTTTCACAAGATATACGCAAAAGGTTTATTCCAGTCACTCTCTTCAACAAAACGACTAGCTTTACCTTACTTACTCCCAAAGGTGGTGCACTCTGTTTCCATCGTCAGGAAATTCAAAGAACCCTCCTCAAACACATCCCCAAATCATATCGCATACATCTATCTCATCGTATGACTCGTTGTGAAGAAAGCGGAGATTGCGTGAAGATGTTCTTCAAAAGTGGTCTCGAAGCAACTTGCGATGTTCTCATTGGAGCAGATGGTATCAAATCGGTAACACGAGGATTATTCCCAAACGAAGGGATATTTTACACAGGATCGCAAGTATATCGAGGGCTGATTCCGAAAGAGAGTTTTGCGAAATCGTACCCAAACCACAAGGCATTGGAGGGTCCAATACAAGTGAGCACAGTGAAATTGTACGCAGAACGACAACGGGTTTACCTTTTCACGAAAGTATTGCGGAAAGAATAAGGTAAGTTTTGGTTTTGTTCAATAAAAGCATAGGGTGCCGAGCACAATTGAATCCGATGCAGCACATAGTAGTGTACCCCATCAGCGGGGGTCGCATCATCAACGTTGTTGCCTTCTTTTCCAACCCAGATGACGAAGGAAAATCTCTCGATGGTCCAGAGATAAGGAGTGCGACCACAGAGGAAGCACTCAAAATGTTTTCCGGATGGGAAGATGAAGTGGGTCAACTACTGGGAGTAAGTGGCAGTTCGACCTCGATTATAATTCCATGATAAGGTCTCAAGTACATACCAAGAGTATCGAAGCCCCGTCTCGTTGGGTAATCCGAGATTTGCGCCCTATGGAAACATATGTCTCTCGCAGAATTGCACTTGTAGGAGATTCCTGCCATACTATGACACCGCATCTAGGTGCTGGAGCAGGTAAGCATATGGCAATCAAGAAATCTCACCTTCCATTGAGCCGTCATTGATCTATCACTACCAGGACAAGCAATGGAGGTAAGCACAAAGAAAACCTTGATTGAAACCTTTACCTCAGAACTCCTAGGACGGCTACGTTCTAGGACGACTATTCTCTAGAGAAAGTTCCCAGAAGTGGGAACGTATCCTTCAGGCTTACAATCAAGTTCGACATCCATTCGGAAACATGGTCCAGCGAAATGCACGCGAGCAGGGCTTTTTTTACGAGCTTAACGCGCCTGGTTTCGAGAATATCACTACCATGGGTCAAGAGCTATCTCCAGAGCAAGTTTCTTTACTGCGCGCTACCATCACAAGAAACTGGTCGTGGTGGGAAGATGATGCTGATGAAGATTTGGCGCGAGCAATTGGATTTTTGAGCATGGATTTGAAGAGTTGACTCCTGGTTATATCGTAGGATGTTTAGTCTAAGTAGTGACTTGTAGTGAGCGAAGTTAAAGATGTGCCTGGCAGACAGAGCCAGCTTTTGACTTGTCAACGATGAGAGAGAGAGAAATGTGGCGCACTGGATTATTTGGTAACCCGGGCCGATTCAACTCTTTTTCCTCAGCACCATATATATGGTGAATATTTTCATAGAATCATTTCCGCCTTCGAATTCACTCTCTTTCGCTAGGCAGGATCCGTGGACTATGCACGTCTACCTAACGATGCAGCCAACTCCGAAACCAGGCATCTACTAAACCGAGAACAAGTCGTTCACCATACAACTCACGGCGGCCAAATCACTGTTCAGCCAGATGGGCTTTCTTACACTTACACCTATGGACCAAAAGGACTAGCTGGACTAGCTCATAACCGCTACGCTTTGCTCTGCGCTGTCTTTGCTAGTATCGGAGGATTGAGCTTTGGATATGACCAGGGCGTGGTGAGTACCTAGTACTTAGTAGCATATACATCTACATCATGTTTCCTGGTCAATGACAACAACTCTACAGATCGCGAATGTGCTTGTGATGAAAGATTTTATAACCCGTTGGCCTATAACACCAATAGAAGAAGGATTTATGAGTACGTTTTTCATTTCTTCCTGACCTTCAAATTCCTTTCTTGATGATTGAAAAACACCCTACCTAGCTGCCATTTTAGAACTTGGCGCTCTCATCGGTGCACTCTGCGCTGGAATATTCGCAGATAGCTATTCTAGACGTTTCTCCATCTTCATTTCCTGTAGTATGTTCACCTTCCCCCCTTTTCTCTGTTACCTAGCGCCCGCTCCCAAACTCATAAATTCAATTTCACTCCAGTAATCTTCTGCATCGGATCAACATTTCAATGCGGCGCTCAAACCCTTCTACAACTTTTCATCGGACGTGCAATCGGAGGAGTCGGAGTCGGCGCACTTAGTACCTTGTCGCCATTATACATGGCGGAAATTAGCCCACCAGAAGTTCGAGGATCCCTTATGGCTTTGGAGCAACTCGCTATTGTGTCAGGTGTAGTACTAGGGTTTTGGCTGGGATACTTCACTCGGCACAGTGAGTATTCAAACCCGCCCAATGTTGTTGTTATTTCCACTATTTCTCATATTCTTCTTCTCGTCAGTTCCTGGTTCCGTATCCTGGCGTATTCCTCTCGGCATCCAAATCATTCCAGCTGTTATACTCATTCTGGGCTGCGCCTTCTTACCGGCTTCACCTCGCTTGTTGGTCCTACAGGGAAAATACGACGAAGCGATCACGAGTCTAGCGCGATTACGGCTTCGAACTATTGACGAAGCACGAAACGATCCGCTGATTCAAGTGTGTCTTCATTATAAAAAACCTTTGCTTTCAAAATCGTCCTCACACTGTGTAACTGGCTTTGTGCGGCTTTGTGTAGATTGAATTCCTCGAAATGCGCGTAGAATCGACGATGATCCATCGTACCTTTGGCACTGCCGAAAGCCCCAAATCACAGTTCTCGTTCGCGGATGAATGGAATTCTTGGAAGAGGCTTCTTGAGAGGAACAATCGCGATCGGACGATGGTCGGTGTTCTTATGGCGTTTTTTCAGCGTAAGCATTCACGAACTGTTACATTCCTCTTTTGCATTTCGTTTTGTTTCGGTTTTCCAACTCACTTATCCTCTTTATTTCTTCATAGAATGGAGTGGAATCAACGCACTATTGTATTATGGTCCTATCTTAGTGAAAAACATCGGATTGTCTGGCGGGAACATAACGTTATTGGTATCAGGAGGAATAGGGATTGTGCAGTTCTTCGCTGTGTTGCCTGTGATAGCGTACATTGACCGATGGGGTACGTATGACTATTGCTGTTCTCGATTGCGTTCACTTTATCTTTTTCTTTACCTTTCCACACTCTACCTAGGTCGTCGTCCTCTGCTCCGAGGAGGAAGCATCGTTATGACCCTCTCGCATTTTAGTATTTTCCTCTTGGTAGGAAAATATCCTGTTTTCGAGAAGAAACACGTTCTACTAACGAGAGTAAACTTTTCATACTCCAGATCACCCTTTTCGCATCAAACTGGGCTTCACATCCGACTGCCGCTTGGATAAGTGTTGGGTAAGTGTACCCCGAGTCATTCCGTCATTTTGTTCATTGTTCATTATCCTGATCTTGAAAGTTGAAACTTACTGCTACTTACTTCACCTCCCTCATTTCCTTTGTATATACGTAGGTTCGTATACCTCTTCACCGCAGCATACGGAATGTCGTTCGGCCCTGTTGCATGGGTGCTTCCTAGTGAAGTTTTTTCTTTGTCCATGCGCAGTAAAGGCGTTGCGTTATCCACCGCTTCTGTGTGGGTGAACAACTGTAAGTTGGCTTTCTTTCCTTTTCTTATTTCTAGACCTTGACCGTGACCACCACCCCCTGTCTCCCTGTCTCCCCTCCCCTCTTTTTTCAAAGTTTGGTTCTTTTCTCAATACTAATACTTACTTCCCTATCTCTATCCTACAGTCCTCATTGGATTAATCACCCCTGTTATGCTAGAATGGTCAGCGGCGTGAGTGTTCTTCTGTCTTTTTTCTTCCCAATCTCATCCAATCTCATCCAACCCTTCCACCCCTCCCACACCCCACCCCACACCCCACCCCACATCCCACACCCCACCCCACATCCCACACCCCACCCCACATCCCACACCCCACCCCACACCCCACACCCCCATATTTCTCCATCCAGTGGAACATTCCTCCTATTCACAACATCCTCCTTCCTCGCCTATGTCTGGGTAACCTACACTGTCCCTGAGACTGCTAACATGTCATTGGAGGAAATTGATCAAGATGGGATGTTCAGGTCTTCTGTGGGGAGAGAGGAGGTCGTCATGAAAGCTCAGGTATGTGTCTGTTGACAAACATCAGTGTTATATTGGCATTTGTCGTGGTTGGTGGTTCCTGCTGACACTGTTCTGCTCTTTTGGGCTTTCTGTGCTCTCTGCCGTCTTTACGATGGATGTTAATCATGATGGTTTAGATTGAGGAAGACCTAGGACTCCGAGAGTTAATCTCACTTCAGTTGGCGGCAGAATCCCCTGGAAATTCGCAGCATTAGCACACAAACAACTCCACGAATATAGGACTACATACAATGTGATATAATGTGTAATGCATGTAATGTCTGTCTATCAATCTGCTGAATTATCGAGAAGTACTATAAATTGATAAAGTCAGCCTCTCATCGCCGGATTTGTTTTTGCATCTTTTGAATCTTCAACCTGAAATCTAGTTCTCTGAGTGCAAAAAAGAATTATATGTTTTCTAATAATTACAATAATGCTACTACCATCATACCTATTACCCTATACACAAAAACTTGAGAAAGCCCATCGAGGAACTTGAATGAACTGTAGCGATCGGTCTTGGGAGTAGAATCTCTCTTCCTCCCTTTCCCTTTTTGATCTCCTCACCAATCTCCACGAGACTCCTGATCCCCTTCCCTGATGCACAAGAGCACAAACTTGACCTGGGAGCTCTTCCATAGCCAATCGCAACCCCCTCATCTCCTCCTTCATTCCTGCGGACTCGGACTCACTTGGGGGAGTCCTAACCCGTGATTTCTTCAACTTCTGGAGGAATGAGCAGCTCTGGTGAGAGACATGGCACCAATCGCAAGCGACTGCATTTGGCTGCGGGCAACAGATCTGGTCACCACAGATGCAACACTCACAAGGGTAAGGAAAAGGAGCGGACTCCGACTCAGAATCAACAACTATTGCAGCCTAGGAAGAGAAGTTAGTATATCTATACACAACACTGACTGTCACTTACTGAAGCTACTTTTCACTGCTTATGGCTTGACTCCACTACCTCTGGTTCGATCCTACATTTCTTCACAATGGAAATCACTAGATTAGTCAGCAGACATCGGGAATAATTCACAATGAACTTACAGGAATCACCTTGTGATTACAAGGACCCACCACAACCATACAAGTTACACAAGCCTTCTAGTCAGAGGCTCCATCTTTGGAACGACCTTCCGCTTGACCCCCTTGGAAACTCCCTCAATGTCTCTCATCATCATAGAATGACCAACTTCTTCAACAACCATCGTCCTGATGACATCTCCACCCTTGACTACTTTCTCCATAGCTCCCCAACCGCTTTCACCATGTGCAACCTCTCCCACTCCTCCTGGGCCTCCCGCTGGGCCGCCACAAGGAACACTTGGAGATCTGCCTCCTCATCATTGTTGACCGGGGTAGCAGGATGCGCTGGACGACTGGGAGACAAGTTGGTAGACATGGAAGAAGATGAAAAATTGAAGTTTAACTTTCCCAGGCCCTCTTATATGCTGTGGCTGATGTAATTGCATGAGATGCATTGAAAACCAACATCAGATGACACCATCCTCACGACATGATACTCATTTGATAACTTCAGACTTTCTTGACTTAGGATTGGAATACTTGTATGGCTTTTGAGGGCAAAAGCCCAATTGGGGGATACTGTTACAATCATGTGCACCAGTTGTACACATCACATGGAACACCTTGCACTGATGCACTGTATCAATGATATGGATCAAGGTAGTTTACCTCTGTGATCTCTATCCATCTATCCTCCCTATCCCATTGCCACTTCCTTCGGACAGGCTATACACCATACCACCTTCCTAACCTTATTAGTTCATTGTCTTCCTATCCGCACTTGTTATCTCTACTTCTGTTCACTGTAACTACTTTAGGATATTCCATAGCAATACTGGAGATAGTAGACTTAGCATATAAGACTTGCGGTCATAGGTAGAAGCCTTAGTTTTAATGTTGAATTGGTGTTATGTACATGCCAGGCTACACCATGTTTTCTGGTTTGACTTCTGAATCCATCAATAATCATACCAACACTCCAATCATTTGATTGATTGATCATCCAATCATCTGATCAATTGATCATTTTTGATTCCCTTCTGAGTTTATTACCAAGCCCAACTCAAAACTTCAAATGACTTCATACTGTGCTCATTGACTCAGTAATCTTGGATCAACTTCGGATACATCACATGACACATGGTCAGCATGACCGATGCACTCCCACGCCCTTATTGTCTTATATTTCACCTCGGGTAAACCTTTATATTGCTTATTGTTCTTTATTTAACAATTAGGTGATTTACTACTTAAGTACACTGTTTAGTATTGTTTCCCCAGCTTGAAATAAACGTTAGCTTCTATACTCCTTCTCTATTATGCTTAGTCATGTCCGGATCGATCAATCAGACTTGTCCGACGTTTCGGAGCCTCTTTCTTCTTCGCACTTTGCAGGGACACCCAGATAGTGTGTAGGGAGCGTTGCCAAAAGCTTCGCTGAAGTCCCATCTCACTTCCAAGGACCATGTGGCCCTTTTGAGTACCTCCTTGTGTCACAGCCACTGTGCCCATACTCGGAACTTGGTCCGGAGCCTCCGGAACCTTGATTGTAATCCTTTCCAGTTGCATGGCCTTAACAATTGGTATGACTACAATCACATACTTGACTTAACCCTTTCTCTCATCTACCTCATGCGACCCCATCAATATTGAGTCAACGCTACTTTGATCTTGAACGGACTCAACATGGACTGCTCAGCATAGCAAGGATATTGTCAGTAGCAGTATCAAAGGTCCACTCAACTTGCACACTCCTAACAGTAGAGCTCAAGAAGTAGGATGGAGAAGTGGTAGAGGTGGAAGTAGAGATGGAGGTAGAGGTAAAGGAGTTGGATGGAGAGGATCTGAAAATGGAAATGGAGATGGAGATGGGACTGGAACTGGAACTAGAGGAGGAAGGGGAAGGGCGAGAGGGAGGGGGACATGGAAAGCCTTCTTGTCCCTGTCTTTGTTATTGTTATGATCGTGCATGGGTTGAGGAATAAGATTGGATCACGGACTATAAGTCTGCGGGTATAAGACCGAGCACCTGGATAACTCCTGGTGAGGGTTGGTCAATCCTACGGAAGGTAGTCAGACGTTAACGCTACTATTAATAGCATTCCTGACATGCCGCTGTCCAAAAGTGACAATGACAGTAATTCCGATTGCAGGAGATACTTACGCAATCGTACTGAGGGTGAAGTTGAGCTTGGAATCTATTTGAGATTACTACACTGTTGAAGTGTGCTATCCAAGTCAATATTTAAACTAAGGACCAACTATTCTACTCTCATAGCTTTATACTGTAATCACTACCTAAGGGTTGCTAAGCGATAGTATCCTAGAATAGTATGGTCAAACATGTGGACGATAAAAGGGGTAAGTATAAAGGGAATGATATAAAAGGATATATAAGGAATCGGTTAAGATGTGAGGGATATAAACTTGAAGTGTAAAAGATCGCGGAGATAAACCCCGCAACAGAAGAAAATAGTAAAGTCAAATACCGGGGAATGATCGTCGGGCCCGCGGGAGTTGAACTTGGCATGGTCGTAACAACCGCACTGTCTGTTAAGATCATGCGACTCCGGAACTGCGGAAACTCCCGCAATAGGATTGCAGAGATTGATGGTGATGCGAGGGGATCATTCCCTCACAGATGAGAGGAATGGTTTGCGGAGTGAAGGGGATGGTTATTGGACCTCAACACTACTATTGGTAGTGTCCTCAACACGTCGAGTGTCCAATGGTAAGGGTAGAAGCTCCAGATCGCGGACATCGCTCCCGCGATCGTTGGAGTAGTGTTGAGTATGCATCGAGGACATTTACAACATCCTGGATACAAGAAGAGGGGCAGATCTAAGTCGATATTCAAGCTGAGGACTACCTATTCTACATCGAGGCTTTATACATACTCTATGTAAGGGTCGCGTATGTACTATCTCCAAATAGGTTAGTTGACATGAGGAAGAACAAAGGAATGGATATAAAAGGTATAGTACAGATCGGATTTCGATCCGGAGAGATAATGGGCAATTCCCTCGCAGAGTTATACTCCGCAAACGCGGGAATTGGATCGCAGGATCGCAGACTTACCGCGATCCGCATACATATAACACTGTCCGTGCGTCTGGTGGATCTGAGATTTATGTGTAATCAAGAAGGAGTAATGTTTAAAAGGGGTGAATAGTGTTTTATTTCAAGCTGGGGAACAATTCGAAACAAGTCTACTTAAGTACTAATTCTTGTAGTTAACCAGAGTAATAAAAATAACACATGTAAAAGTGTCAGTTGAAGGAATGTATAGATGTTAACTACAAGTGAAGGACCAACCGCATCCGCTCCGGATTGGATGGTCTGATCCGATCATGCGGTCAGTTAACAAAAACAAAGTAGAGTGTGAATGATAGTGAACTCCCTTGCATGAATATAACAGTAGCCTGTCTGGAAGCGCATGGATCTGTCGGATCCATCGGATCCTCTAACCGGAGATACATAGCCAACAATGAAGTGAAAGCAGTGTTGTTCGATTCAATCGGACCATTGCAAGGGTGGTTTTGGCATAGACGTAACACTTGCCCTCTATCTATTCACCTCATTTGATCCCATTGATCTTCAGTCGATGCTATCTCAATCTCGAACAAACTCAACATGGACCGCACAGTGTAGTGAGGGATATTGTCAAGAGCAGTATCAAAGGTCCACTTGACTTGCACGCTCCTAACAGAGGTTGAGCATGATATCTATTGAGATCACTACACTATCAAAGTGCACTATCAAAGTCAATATTTAAACTGAGGACCAACTATTCTACTCTCGTAGCTTTATACTGTAGATGCTACCTATGGGTCACATAGTGATAGTATCCTAGAATAGTATGGTCAAACATGAGGGAGAATATAAGGGGTAAATACAAAGGAAAGGATATAAAAGGATATATAAAGATTCGGCTAATAATGAGGAAGGTAATCAGAATGTAAAAGGATTGTGGAGATTATCTCCATGACAGGAAAAGCAGAATGAAATCAAATGCTGGGAAAATGATCATGAGGGCCACAATGGTTGGACTTTGCCTGGATGTAACAGGATCACAAAGCCTCAGAAAGACTTGGCTTCACAAGGATGTAACAGGAGTTAATTACATCACAGAATTGCGGAATAACCTGATCTGCATATATATATAACAACATCAACCACTGTTACTAATTGCTGTTTCAACACTTAATTTTCAGGAACATCCCTTTTGGCAAGCTTGGCATTTGGGTAAATACTTAGGCCCCGTTCAGGAACCTGGGTAGGAATGGGTAGGGTTGATTTTTGGCAGGAGATGAGTTGCCAGGAGGGTTGCTATGAGTTGAGCGCTTGATCCAACTCTACCCTGGTGTTGTTATGATCATGCACGGTCGTAGGAGATAAGTTGGATCGCGGACTATAAGTCCGCGGGGTAAAAGACCAAACACCGAGATAAATCCCGATGAGGGTGGAGTGTTACGGTTATGCCTCCGGACTTCCGTATATAGCTTCCGGCTTCGGACAGGGACTTGGTAACATTCATATTTACTTCCGAGGTCGATTGCTTCG